>JACVVK020000306.1:680000-697500 GCA_018292915.2 Batillaria attramentaria | reverse complement strand
ACAGCCATAAGACCTTTTAAAATATATCATTCTGAATGACCTTGACCCAAGGTCAAGGTCACTAAAGCTGTTTGTTTGGAACTTTTACACTGGCATTTTCTTAGAATCTACAAAACCCGGAGGTTTTAAAATTTGCGTGATGACAGACATTGATAAGAACTTTACATATGTACATGTATTCAATGGCCTTGAGTCAAGGTCAAGGCTGTACAAGCTATTTTCCGCATTTCCGCAGTAAACCTTAACATGGGCATTTTCTCAGAATCTACAAACAGCAGAGGCACCAAACTTGGCAAACCTACAGACAGCCGTAAGAACTTTCAAACTGTATATTGTTGAATGACCTTGACTCAAGGTCAAGGTCACTAAAGCTGTCTGTTTTTAAATTTTGCATTGGCATTTTCTTGGAATCTACAAAAACCAGAGGTTTTAAACTTTATATAGTGATAGACATTGATAAGAACTTTACAGATATACATCTATTCAATAGCCTTGTGTCAAGGTCAAGGCCGTACAAGCTATTTTTGTTAAACCGTAATATTGGCATTTTCTCAGAAACAACAAACAGCAGAGGTGCCAAACCTGGCATGCTAATAGACATTGATAAGACCTATATACAGTATACCCGTACCACTTTAAATGACTTTGACTCAAGGTCAAGGTCATAAAGCTGTCTGTTGTGAATTTCAATATTACTGTTTTTGGAGAAACTACAAATACTAGAGGCATCCAGCTTGGCGTAATGATAGACATTGATATCTTATTTGAATGACTTTGACCCAAGGTCAATACCATACAGTCAGTTCTGGGGGAAAGTGTAATATTGCCAGGAACTAAGAACACCAGAGACGCCGTTCTTGGCTTGATGATAGTGATAAGATTTTTACGAACGTACTCTTTTGAATGACCTTGACCCATGTCACAAGGGAGCCATGGAGGCTTTTGCCTCTCTAGTTCACATATACAGGATAGACAGGACATAAACACACAATCAACTAAATACATGAAACTAAAAAAAAGAAAAGAAGCAAAGACAAAAACAAAGCAACAACAGCAGCACCACAAAAGCCAAAAACAAAGCAAAAGTTATAACAAACAAACAAACAAACAAACAACACACACACACACACACACACACACACACACACACACGAAAACAATCCCTACCTACCCCCCCCCCCCCCCTTCTCCCTCACACAGCTGCACAGACGGCGACATTTGTCCAGAGTGTTAACAGATGTCTGGCAGTGTAGATCTATACATGTATATACTAAGGTACTAAGGTACATATATCCATATAATTCATAGTACGCACCTTAAAGTCATTCTACAGTATTAACTCTTTGTACGGGAACCAATCCTGATTAAATTTCACAAGCTTTCCACAGATTCCATATCTGTACCTTTCTGTGATATATTTCTGTCTCAGTCACAGATCTGATGAATACGTTAACATCTGGCAGTGACTCCAAAATATTGATTGGTATTGGGACTTCTGTTGATCTATTGGTTATTGGTATTGGCCGGCGCTGGCATCGGCACAGCCGGGTATCGGTATTTGGTATTGATACTGGCGCTGGCGTCGGTAAATGGTAAACGGTAATGGTAATTGTATAAAGAATGGGATTGGTATTGGTACTAGTATTGGTATTAGTATTCAATATTGGTAATGGCACTGGTATTGATATTATTGGTATTGGTATTGGTTTTAGTATTAGTGTTGGTGCTGGTAAATGGTAAACATATCAGAGAACAAATCCCTTCAGTCTTTTAGAGATCGACAAGGCTCAGTGAGGCGTGAAGGCAGGGGTTCTGAACGAAGCAGGCGACTGATCAGGGTGGGCGTGGGTGGGTGTTTGGGAGTTTAACGTCCTTTTCCACCACATACGGGTGATATCAAAGCCGGGGCAATGATGAAAAAGCCAGCACAAATATTTGGCCCCAGCCGGGATACGAACTCACGACCCGAGCATTAGAAGTCCAACGCTCTACCACTGATTCGGCCACCCCGGCTCCCCCGCGACTGATCAGGAAAAAGCTGATGCGGCCACACGGGAATGTTTTTAGTCTGAACAAACACGAATATGGCATTTTTTTCGTGTTTCGGCTCGTGTGAAATGCGGCAACAACATGGTCTAATTTTCCCCGAACGTGTTTTGAGATGTTATTCATGTTTGATCGAACACAAACGTCTCCCGTGTCATGTCAGTCATGACTCATGAGCCTAACTCTTACACCGAGTTTCAGCGGGTGGGGTGGGTGTTTGGGGGTCTAACGTCCTTTTCCACCACATAGGGTGATATCAAAGACGGGGCAACGATGAAAATGCCAGCACAAATATTTGGCCCCAGCCGGGATCGAACTCACGACCCGAGCATTAGAAGTCCAACGTTCTACCATTCGACCACCCCGGCTCCCCCGAGTTTCAGCAATCTGGAACAAAAACATTTGTTTGGAAACATTACCACACGACCTAACTCAACGCAACGCTTGCCGCAGAAGTACGGATAAGACTGTGACGAGAGAGAGAGAGAGAGGGGGGTAACGATTTTGTTCGGTCACAGACAATTTACAAACCGCCGTTGGAAACGCGCTCCCGAAAGCCCAACGACTTTTGAGCGACGCACAAGCGCAAGCGTGGCCAACAAGCGACTCGTCAATAAAAGTTCGCGTGATGGGGAGGCGGGGCCCGTTCCACAGGCAACTAGGGGATACAGCTTTTCACCGCAAAAGACTTTTTAACCAATCAGCGATCAGGATGAGCGGTGAGGCGCGGCCCGAAACACGTCCCACGCTGAGGGCGGCTGAATGAGTCCCTTGTGGCCGACGGGGCCGCTGTCTGCCTGAACGGCTCGGTGTTTGCCGTGACCCAAAGCCGAATCGTTCACCTCTGTACAACTTCCCTATCATCTCGTCTTGTCTGCGAGGTATCATTCGGCGCTGAGCCGAACTTTTGAAGAGAAGTGGAATGTTGGCAGTCTTGTGTGTGTGTCTGTGTTGAAACTCATGTCCGGGACGGAATCAACTCACTGATCTGGTCGCTGTGGAAATCGATTGAAATCGTTTCAAACTTGGCCCGGAGCCGGCGGTCAGCTGACTGCTGACGCTAAGTCAGTGCTAGAAGTTTCCAAGGTTTATTTTTGAAAGTTCTCCTACGGACGTTTCAACCAGAAAGCGAATCGATGATAAGATTGCCACCGGCGCATATTTGAACAGCTGCTGTCGTTCGATCAGTTCAGTGTATCCATGCGGCGGTTATAGTGCGTCATTCAGTCAATGACTACAGACGTAAGCCGATCATTAACTGAAATCAGCATCAGTGACTGAAACTTCAAGATTGTTCTATAAAGACCCTGTGTTTGCGAGAGACTATCCTCTGTATACTTGAGCGTTCACCTCGCACCGATGCTGAATTTTTTCATGGAAATTAGGTAAACGTGACAGCACTTAGAAAAAATACAAAAAAACCCCAACTGTTTGCGCTTGCTGGTGTATTTCACAGATGACTTAACACCATCAGAAACTGACACGGTTCTTAGACGACCTTGTCCCATCGAATAGGCGGCTATGGTGTGTTCAGTGTTGACTAGCAAATCAGTAATGCTGCTCAGTAGTACTGAGTCGTCAATCGAAATGAGGCCACACAGAACTTGAAGCAGGACTCGGTTGTGCTTGCTGGCCAGTTCACTTCATTCACAGGTGACACCGACCATCACAGACTGACGCTGTTCTTGAAAGACCTTGTCTCGGTGAAGAACTATGCCGTTACGTGCTTCGGTTGTTGACTAGCTAATCAGTCGCGACGAAACTGATATTAAAATTCTGATGGAAATGAGATAGCACAAACAATCTTAGCAGGACGGACAGAATCGTTCAGTTGTGCTCGATGATTCAAATATTTCACAGGTGACATATCAGTGTATCATCACAGACTGATACTGGGCAGAGATCATCGGTTAACACACCGCCCACACTGATCCAAGCTTGTCAATTCAGTCATGTCTCCACAAGATGGGAAGGGGGAATCCCCAAACTGCCCACCCAACGCGTCCAAAGCGGACGGCAGCTCCACGCACAGCCCTCGGCTATCCTTCGGCATTGACCGCATCCTAGGCGGGGACAGAGATGACGTCAGAGATGATGACGCGGCGTCCCCGGCACGGAGCAAGTCACCGTCAGCAGAGAGTGACGCAGGCACGTCCACCTGTGATGACGACATTTCATTGCGTCGCGACTCCCTTTCTCCGGGTTACGCGGACAAAGACTACAGTCGCGACCAGCGTGTGTTTCTCCCCAGATTTAGCCTGGATCCTGCCCTGCACCCAGCGTCTCTCATGCCCCACCCTGGGGTGATACGGGTACCTACACATCGTCCCCAGCCTGTGCTGCCTCTGTGGACCACAGGGTACGGGCTTCCGTGGCTTGACATGCGGCGAGACCGATTTGGCTGTAAGTAACCCTAAGCTAACCCTAAGCTTAAGTAATCATAGTGCTGAATTTCCCTCACCACCTCTTACGCACCATCCTCTTAACATCCAAATTCGTTTACACATTACTATAGTTATGCTTGGTGATTTGTCCGTCTCTCTGAGAGATAAGTTGAGTCTTGTACGGTTCCAACGATCTTATTTTTAGTTACTCGTTCATTGTGTGTGTGTGTGTGTGTGTGTGTGTGTGTGTGTGTGTGTGTGTGTGTGTGTGTGTGTGAACTCTGCTTCTGTATGTTTTCTGTTTTTTTTTTTTTTAATAGTTTATCATGGCCACTAATAATTTATCATTTGGAAGTTAGCATGCGTACAGACAGTTCATGTTTGTATTCTGTTACACATTATTTACAAAAAAAAAGTCGAAAAGAGATAGAAATGGGTGCAAGAAAGGGATGGGAAGTATAGGTGATAGGCATAATATGTGTGTGTGTGTGTGTGTGTGTGTGCGCGCGCGCGCGCGCGCGCACGTCAGAGTGTGTGTATGCGTGTGTGCGCTTTTCCTCGTTCGACTGACTCAAAGAGCGTGGTTGTAGCAAATATATAGCATAGAAGGGAGGAGGCCTGTTTCCTTCGTCTTAACGACTCCAAGAAAAAATGTGAAAACTGGCGGTTTCTGACAAACGACAACGGAGGTCAGACAATAGGCCAGTGGCTGATTGGCAAGTTGTATTTCCCATGAGGCGCCGCGCAGGAACTAAAGAGATATCGACGGAGTGCCATAAACTCAGTCACACATTAACGAGGATTTTTTCAGACAGGCTATAAGTTTGTAACTGATCATTGTGACGTGTTTTTTTTTTTTGTTTTTTTTTTAAAGTTGCTAGGTGATTAAGTTCAGTTTCGAAAAAAAAAAAGAAAAAAAAAAGGAAAAAAAGTAACAACCAACCCCCCTCTCCCCCCCCCCCCCCTCCAAAAAAACCCAAAACAAACCACAACAACAACAAACAAAAAAAACCCCAAAAAACAAAAAAACAAAACGATGAACTGTCGAGGACAACTTGTATCAATCAGTATCTGAAATGAGCTTGACTGATATGTATTTTGTAATGTGGGCAAGTCATATTACACGTTCAGGCAATCATGCACATTCAGTTGTGTTTGGTTGGCATGTCAGTGTTAGTCCTCATTTCGTTTGTTGCTTTCCATCAATCAGAACTCATTCCTTATTAATTTCCCTATTAATTTTTTTACAAAGTGTACGCATTTTTTGAAGCGGATTGGGCACAATTCTATACATATAAACAACAAACCAGCTTAAAACTTAAAGAAAATCATGGGTCGTGTTGAACTTTGTGTGTGTGTGTGTGTGTGTGTGTGTGTGTGTGTGTGTGTGTGTGTGTGTGTGTGTGTGTGTGTGTGTGAGAGAGAGAGAGAGAGAGAGAGAGAGATGGGGTGGGTGGGTGTTTGCGAGTTTAACGTTTTTCCACCACGTATGGATGATATCAAAGACGGGGCGACGAGGAAAAGGCCAGCACAAATATTTCGCCCAAGCCGGGATTCGAACTCTCGACCCGAGCAGTGAAAGTCCAACGCTCTACTCTTCGACCATCATCCTGGCGCCGGCTCCCCGAGAGAGAGAGAGAGAGAGAGAGAGAGAGAGAGAGAGAGAGAGAGAGAGAGAGAGATTTGGTGGTGGTGTTATTGTGTTTGTTTGTTTGTTTTATATCAGTCACAACTTCTCTGACTTGTATGTTGACAGTTGTGAGAAGAATCGGACACCCGTACCAGAACCGAACGCCGCCCAAACGCAAGAAGCCGAGGACATCATTCTCACGCGCCCAGATCGTGGAGCTGGAGAAGCGGTTCCACCGTCAGAAGTACCTGGCGTCCGCTGAACGCTCCTCACTGGCCAAGCAGCTCAAGATGACGGACGCCCAGGTCAAGACGTGGTTCCAGAACAGACGCACAAAGTGGAGGTGAGTTGCGTGGCAGAATGTGGCAGATCTGTTGGTACATCATTTTCGCCCCCGTTCCTGTATGGAAGATTCGCGTGTACATGAGGGCAAGACAGGCGTTGTGAAAGAGTCTGCTCGTGAAATTTTACTCGATTTTGTGAGGAAAAATGCCCATCCAAATTCCTGCCCACCAGAAGTTGCCTCCCTTAGCTTCGGAATCTCGAAAGCGCGCAATTGCTCCTAAAAGCTCAGGTGTCATTTGGGTAAACCATGAACTACATCTTCCCTGTCGCTATCGTTGTCCTGAGAAATAGAATAGAATAGAATAGAATAGAATAGAATAGAATAGAATAGAATAGAATACAATACAATACAATACAATACATAGAGCTTACATGATTAGTTCGAGTGGTTTACGGCGAAAGACTAACCCCGAGGTGGTTCGATTGTTTGTGTAGCTACCGAGCCTCCGGCGAGGTACATGTACCTACGCAAACAGTCGAACCATCGAGGGATTAGTCTTTCGCCGTAAACCACTCGAACTAATCATGTAAGCTGCTTATACTACGAGCATTTAGACTCTTACCTCTACTGCTCTAGTCGCATACATTTTTTGTGACATTTTATTTTCTGGTAGGGTGATTAGTGACTTTTGTACCCCCTCAGAATTCTGCGCACTGACTTGTGAGGAAGTGATGCATAGGGCAGTTGAAAGTGCTTGATGCAAAGAATATAATTTAAAGCATGTGCTCATGTACTGACATTCAAAAATGCACTCGCAAATACTTCGCAGAGAATTTTCTGTGCGATCATTTTTTTACGTGACCCAAGGAAAATAAAATTTCACCCCCAAAAGTGAGCAAAATAACTGTGCACCGGCCGTGTCGTATGAGTTCCAAATGTTTGAAATGACGCCGGCACTTTCTGATTGATGACGTAACTGGAGTGTGTTTTTGTGAACTCGTAAACCACAGAGTGGGTTATTGCATGGAAAGTCGTAACTCACACTTTGGCTCTCTGTTTCATTACTGTTTTCGGACGAAAAGCACTGATAGTTAACTCACTGAAGGTTTTGCACTGGCGAGTGGTGTAAAATACAATACAATACAATATCTTTATTGTCTATTGTCTATTTTACGTTACATAAAACAGAAAATTCCATTAAATCAAATAAATAATGTTTACCGTGTCGTTATGGTCGTCAGCTTGTCTAGCCAATATGCTTTGTATGTGTGGCAGACGACAAACAGCGGAAGAGCGGGAAGCAGAACGACAGGCGGCCAATCGACTGATGCTGAGTCTGCAAGCAGAAGCCAGCAAGACAGTGTACGACATGAGGGATCCCCTATGTCTCTCCAACTCCTCGCTGCACGCGCTGCAGAACCTGCAACCATGGACCGAGGAAAGAGAACAGAAGGCGGAATAGAGCTGGAACACACAGAATGATGTTACAATTTACAAATACCAAACATTCTGTTCTTCGTGCATTCGTCCTCCTGTCAAAGTTACCGTTGGGGACAAGGCTTCGGGTCTTCCATTAGTGATGACGTAACTACATTGCAGCCCTCAGCGGGGGCCGGGTGAAAGGGGCGGGGGTGGGGGCGGGGGACGTTAAATGGGTTAATTCTATCTTTGCTGAGCCAACTTAGGTTTCGGAACAGTTTCGCTCGTGAGTGCGCCTGTACGCTCGAAATACTCAATCTTGACGATTAGTACAGCTCTTAATGCGATACAATGTTGTTTACACTTTGTGAGAGCGGTCGAACATAGAAATTCTACTATTGTTGTTACGCTAGTGCAGCGCTCAGTGTGGTCGCCGCGTCATCGAGTGCGCTTCTGCTGGCTCAGTGCCAGCATTACAGACGCTGTCACTGTCCAGGTGTCTAAATGGTGTGATGATAGACACCACGAAAACAGCTCAGAACGATCAGTGAGCATAAAAATGGTAGCATTATCCCCTTTAAGTACTTAAGTACTTCCGGACAAGACGTGTGGTCTTCCGGTAGTGACGACCAAAACTATATTGTACTCCTGGATGGGTCCTCATTTTACAAATCGTACCGATTTCACTGCCCCAGACTGTCAAATTTATTGTGTAACACAATGAAACAGGGCTGTATTCGTGTGAAACTGTGATCTCCATTCTGCACCGAACGAATTTGAGCTTCTTCTGACATGCACG
Organism: Batillaria attramentaria; assembly: GCA_018292915.2. Lineage (NCBI taxonomy): Eukaryota > Metazoa > Mollusca > Gastropoda > Batillariidae > Batillaria > Batillaria attramentaria. The sequence goes on along the minus strand of JACVVK020000306.1, from coordinate 688,936 downwards.
TGACTATTGCGACCACAGCGGGATGCGTTATTGACTGAGCCGGTTGTAACACTAGGTCTTGGGTGATACCGACGAGCGGAAGATTCATTACGCACACCACCTCCTGTGATTTCATGAAGGGGGTGGTGCGTAAGGTATCAATCACTGGTTTGGTATTACCCAAGACCTAGGTGCTGTCGGATTTTTATGAGAAGTTGTGCTGGTCTTGTGGTGCGAGACTTTCCGGCTTTGACTGACGGGACATCGAGAATAATTTATTTTTGTTTTTTTCTCGGCGAAGTTTCGGCACCATAGCATCCTTTTGCTAGATCTTGTGACGTCAAAGTTGTGTAATGCGTTTTGCTGTACACTTGCCCCGACAACTTCAGCTGGTGCTTATGGACAGGTACGTCGCGGCGGGAGCGAGTAGCTGATTGGACAATGTGCAGCATCGTGAATCTGATAAGGCAGACTTTTCGACTGGGTCATACCGTGAAAACCGGACCGTACTGTGCACCTGACAAACTGGATGGGCCATTTGGCCAGATGGGACTCTTTGACAGATAAGTTTGTGCTTGGCTGAAAAGGCTGTAACGAAAAAAACCCAGTTGACCCTAAGTATAGTGTGTACAGTGTACTCGTAAGACTGATTTTTTCCCCCTTGTTGATAACTGATCAAAGAGCATCGGGTACGTGTGTTATATTGTCATGGGAGATGGTTTGAAGAAAACACAGTTGTTCAAACGATGACTGAAATAAACTTGAATTTCTCTGGATGGCAGGCTGCATTGCACCTGCGTGTCGCCGAGTGGATAAGTCACTTGACTGTAAGCCTGGGGTTGCTACACTTGACTGCTTGAAATATTTTGTCAACAGAGAGAAAAAAAAAAAAAAAAAAATCGGGCCGATCCTCGGGGGTTCTTTCCGGGTACTCCGGATTCCTCCTCCTCTGCGGCTTTGGAAATGTTCAGCCCACCAAATCTGAAAAATAAATGCAATTCTAAATTCCGAAATTTGAATAGCTGAGCTGACCCTTCACACCACGTGATTGTAATGTGTTTTATGTCCAGTGTGGGAGAGAATGCGTGTGATTCACGTAAGCGTGCGTGGTGGGCTCAGTTCGAGGCGCTTTGAGCCAATTCACGAAACTGGGTAAAGCGCCTGTACAATACTCATTATCATTATTATTATTATTTTTAAAAAAAAAAACCCAGCCAAGTCCTGTTTGCACTTTTTATCAATCAGTGAACACAAATTTCGTGTTTCTTGTTCACTACAGAGATGACACGTGAAGACTGCGTTGTATAACATCTCCCTCCATGTTCCAGTTACCTTCTGTATATTTGTCAACGGCTGTTCGATGTTTGAGAGGACAGAATGTGGCAAAGTATACGGAGCGGCTGAAGAAACGTTGACAGGACATCGCGCGACTGACTGACAGTTTTCAAGTCGTCGATTCTACAGGTTCAAACTGTCGATTCAAAAGTTTCAAGTCCCAAACCTGAAACATAGTGGGTGTATCTTACTGAAACCGGAACGTGGTGCTTGTCCGTTACTGAAACTGGAAAGTGGTGGGTGTTCCTCAGCGGAACTAAAACTGAAGTGTGGTGAATGTCCCTTGTTGAAATTGAAATGTGGTGATGTCATTCACTGAAACTGAAACGTGGTGGATGTCCTTATTGAAACTGAAACGTGGTGGATGTCCTTATTGAAACTGAAACGTGGTGGATGTCCTTTACTGGAACTGAAAAGTGGTGGATGTCTTTATTGAAACTGAAACGTGGCGGATGTCCTTATAGAAACTGAAACGTGGCGGATGTCCTTATAGAAACTGAAACGTGGTGGATGTCCTTATAGAAACTGAAACGTGGCGGATGTCCTTATAGAAACTGAAACGTGGCGGATGTCCTTATTGAAACTGAAACGTGGTGGATGTCCTTATTGAAACTGAAACGTGGTGGATGTCCTTTACTGGAACTGAAAAGTGGTGGATGTCCTTTACTGAAATTGAAACGTGGTGGATGTCCTTATTGAAACTGAAAAGTGGTGGATGTCCTTTACTGAAATTGAAACGTTGTGGATGTCCCTTACCGAAACTGAAATGCGGTGGCTGTCCCTCACTGAAACTGAAACGTACTTGATGCCCTTTAGAACTAAAATTGAAACGTAGTGGATGTCCTTTACTGAAATTGAAACGTAGCTGATGCCCTTTATTGCCGGAACTGAAACGTGGTGGATGACTTTTACTGGAACTGAAATGTAATGGATGTCCCATACTGAAAAACCAAAACTGACGTGGTGGGTGTCCCCTAATGAAATTAAAACGTGAAGTTCCTTGCTACTCATTCTCGCTAGAATCTTCTCTCGTTCAAAACGTCGACAGGAAACGAATTTCACGATCACTTAATCAAATAATCTATGAAGGAAGAATATACTTTAGTGACATCGGAATGTGGTGGATGTCCACCCATACGTGGTGGGAAAAGGACGTAAACTTCCGAGCACCCACCCCCCAACCCCTTATTTATTCTTGTTCTATTCATCCCTGCTCCTCAGACATGGACAGGAAGCACAAATTCCACGACCACTTGATCAGTATTGTGCGAAGTCTAAATACATAAATGAACAGTGTCCGTCTGTGTATCTGTCTGTTCGCCATAAAACCTAATTCAGGGTTTTTACATTGCGGTCAGAGTTGGTGGCTCTACTCAGGGGAACCCCGGATAGAATCCAGCAAAATTAAAAAAAAAAAATCTCGAAAAATCGTCAAATTTATTTTCTCGTCCACATTTTCCCACTTATTTTCAAAGCACTTGCTGTATTCCCATGGGTTACTGGTCCACGGGAATAGCAGCGATGCAAACAAAGTCGCCGAACTGAACAGTGGGGTTACTTCCCGTGGACCAATCGTGCGATTTCTCGGCAAAGTCGGGTACATCCTCTAGTAAAACTTAATAATTTATCAGCAGCGACTGCTACAGGGAGGTCAAAAATAGGAGAACTTTGCTGCTAGTGTTGCCAAAGACGAGAGAAGAACTATTTTATTTATGGAGACTGACATGTTTTGTGCAGCTGCTTTGAACGCACGAAACTATCCCCACAGCTGTTTTTTCACCCCTTGGGGCGTTTTGTTTTCATGGTTGTTGATGATATTTTTCTCTGTCCGTCTCAACCTTTCTCCACTTTTTTTTTGGGCTGTGTGTGTGTGTGCGTGTGCGTGTGCCAGCTGCACATCCTCACCCCCCCCGCGGACACATTGACGTATGTTTCGTGCGTGGGTCTCCAGTATGTACAAATCTGTTCAGTGCACTCAGGTCGTCGTCGTTATGATTTGCAGTTTAATCATCGATAAGAGGAGTTTTTTTTTTTGTTATTTATTTATTTATTTATTTATTTTAGTGGGGGGGGGGGGGATAGGAGGTATTGTTGCGTTTCCGCGCAACTGATATTTATTTTTTCATCATACACTGACCTTCACAAAAACATACACTTTTTTGTCCGCTCGTTTTGTTGTTTGCATTTCAGAATTTCCTCAGGTTTCGCATGTAAACGTAAAATTTAATGCGTTTTGGGTAAACAGTGTGCTCCGGCTGGCAGGCTCTTGGAGAAAAAAAAAATGCTCGAAACCGAGGGTCACATACAGGTACCCCCCTTGTGTCTCTCGTTTCAACGGGCGAAACCCATTGTTGCTGAGCCACCTTACGTTTTGGAACAGGTTCGCTCGTGCCTGTACTGACGCTCGAAATACTACTCTATCTAACGGCTCTTACAGCTTTTTTTTCTGAACTCGATTCTTACCAAGTAAGTTCGGGGTTGTACATCAGTGCCCCCCCCCCCCCCCCCTGCACCCCTTCCCCCCTCCCCCTCCCCCCCCCCCATCCACACACACAAAAGCATGTCTGCATGGATTTCAATTTGGCTTAGTGGTTGTGTTGCACTTTGATAATACTCGTCTTTGCTGCAGTGAGAGCCGTTAAGGAACCGTAAATCTTGGCTTGGTTTTCGCATAAAGGGCCAAAACTGAAAAAGGAAAAGAGTCAAAAACGTGGGATACGAATTGTGTTAATGTGATACAATGTTGTTCACACTTTGTGCCAGCGGCCGACCATTCAAATTCTACGACTGTTGTTACACTATTGGAGCGCTGAGTGTGGTCGCCGCGTCATCGAGTACGCTTCTGTTGGCTCAGTGCCAGCATTACAGAAGCTTTCACTGTCCAGGTGTCTTAGAGGTGTGATGATAGATACCAGAAAAAACCCAAACAGCTCCTTGTGGGTCTTGTGTTTTTATGTCATGTGTTTCTTATGTGATGTAGTATATTTTGGGCAAAAGCAATTTCCCTTTTCCCTTGAATAAATGTATTCAGTTCAGTATAATGAACAGAAAGATGCAAGATGCTTTGGGAAGTTGCACGGTCCCGCGAAATATGTTGAAAAATCTCCCGAGACATCAATGATTTGACTTCAGGCGATTGTAGACAGTATTAAAAATTTTCTGCCCAGCTTGCATGTGTTAATTAACACAATGAGAAGTCTTTCCAACTAATGCGGACTGCGGTCGGTGTCAGTCATATGTTTGTTTTGTAATTTTATTACAGCAAAAAAGAAAAAGGCTCAGAACGATCTGTGAGCAGGACTGAAAACGGTACATGCAGCATTAGCGCCCCCCCCCCTTTTTTATTTTTTATTTTTTTTTACTTTATTATCAATATCGTGAAAATTCGGGCTGATTCCTCCGGGGGAAGCGCGTCGCCGCGGTGCAGCGCCACCCAATACCTATATCCTATATTTTTTTTACAATTTTGCTGGGGGAGGAAAGCCGGATAACCCGGAGAGACCCCCCCCCCCCCCCCCCCCCGATGAGCAGCCCGGTAGCCAGGAAAAACCGGTATCACATATCACAAGCTCGACCTGGGCTGGAACCCTCGCTTCATCGCCGTGACATTGGTGACGGCCGTTCAGTAGCGCAGCGGCTAAATCCGACGCGCTGCCTATTAGACCACCGCTCACCCCACTGCTTTAAACGTAGAAGCAGCGTTTCCGTTACCATTCAGAAAAAAAAAAAAAATCTGTAAATTTGGAGTTCCACGTATAATTGTAACACGAGTTAAGGCCGCTTAAGTACTTACTTACTTACTTAGGCCCTTGGCTCCACGTGGAGCATAGGCCATCGACAACCCTTCGCCATCGCACTCTGTTCTGGGCCAGTCTTGCCACTCCAGTCCAGTTGGTACCCTGCTTACATAGCTCTGCCTCAGCTTAAGTAATGTTTGAAATATTTTTGATACAGTATGTTCCCATCCGGCAATAGGGATTTTGTTTGTTTGTTTGTCTTTTTGTCGGTACAATTCTATTAGCCGCAAAATAGTCTGTGTTGCTTGTGGGGCGTTAAGCAACAAATAACGAAACCTATTGTACAATTGTCACTTTTTAAACATATGTTCACTAGTGAACTGCCCTCTTTCGCTGTTTTTCATTAAAAACTGAAACATATCAGATATGTTTGCTTTCACGTTTCCTGGTTGTTTGCACTATAATTAAATCTTTTTGTCACTGTCCTGTGAACTGAACACAGTACAGTATTACAGAAAATGGATGGATGTTTTTTTTGCTTCAGTCTTCTTTACTTATTCATTTTCTCTCCTTCTATCGCCCCCCTTCCTCCACCCCCACCCCCACCCCGGTATCCCCCCTCCCCCTCGCCCTTCTTGCATTTCTCCATAATCCCCGAAGGAAAGATTGTACAATGAATGATCATTTGCAACCCAACCCTTCACAAATTTCCAGCCGCTGTTTGACAGATATTTTGTCATTTTCTGTGTGTCTCTTAAAGTTTTGCAGCTGTTCAGTATCTGTTTTGCATTTTGTTTGTGTTTTGTTTTAAATACAGAATAAGAGAATAGTGAAAATAAAATGTGAAATTGTTGGTGATTGCTTGCTGTTTGTACTTGTTTCAATGTTTACATGGCGATTCGAGTGTGTGTGTGTGTGTGTGTGTGTGTGTGTGTGTGTGTGTGTGTGTGTGTGTGTGTGTGTGTGTGACCGACGGTGTGTGTGTGTGTGTGTGTGTGTGTGTGTGTGTGTGCGTGTGCGTGCGCGCGTGCGTGCAGTGTGTGTGTGTGTGTGTGTGTGTGTGTGTGTTGGTTTTGAGGAGGGGGGGGGGGGGGTAATGGGGAGGAGCGGGGACCATAATATAGGTTTCGGGTTTTTTTTTCTCCTTTTTTGTTTTGTTTTTGTTTTTGCCCAGCCTGTCATCTCTGTCTTCTATTTCTTTTTCAAATTACTACGTGTTTTTTTTTTTTTTTTTTTTTTGGGGGGGGGGTGGGTTTTGTTTTTTTGTTTTTTTTTGGGGGGGGTCTCATTTGGTTAGGGTTTTCCTTCAGTCTTCTCTGAGGCAACATCTCAGTAACACCGCAACATTCGTCTTCAAGCCATGACCGAGCACCTTGAAAAAAGCTCGTCCACACGTCATTCTCAGCTATCCTACAGTTAAACGCTGGCTCTAAAAACATTAATTACCGCGTGGCGGCAGAGACGAAATGACTAATATAGTAATTAGCAGCAGACACCACCACTAACCAGCACGGCGCCACACAGACTGCCAAGGAGTGACCAACACCTCTCAACATTGTTAGGGGTTCTTTGGCCTGTAGTTTACTTCCGAGTAACACTTCAGCCATTTGATACCTCCACCCTAATCCTCCCCTTTGATACACAACTCACCTAACGTCAGATCAGCTACCTACCAGACAGAGTTATTACCAAACAGAATTTTAACTCATTCGGTACTAGCAGTTTTCTCCCTTGACACTGCCTCGAAACTAGGCGTTTGGCGTAAAAAAAAAATGCATGAAAAAAAAAAAAAAAACAATAGCTCTTTTCACGTTGTTGTTGTTGTCGTTCGTCTCTTGGTCACACTGGAAGTTCAGTTCTGAGCATGAAGTCTGCTGTCCTCTCCAGCTCCCGCTGAGGGCCGTACAGTTTGGTGTGTAGAGGCATTTCCGATGGCCACGTCGTCATCCTTAGCTGTTGGTATAGCGGACAGTCCTGGCTGATGTGTTGTCCGATCTGCTCGGCATGGCCACACGGGCAGAGGGGAGTTGTAGCCAGTTTCAGTTTGTGGTACAGATGCTTTTTCAGTCTGTTGTGTTCACTGCGGAGTCTCAGTGAACACTACCACTTGGGCCCGACGTGGAAGATGTAAAATGTCGTCCCTGCGGTAGTGTGTTGAACTGACAGTCTTAATAATGGTTTGCAGTTCTTTGTAGTTAGTAAAAAAAAAAAAAAAAAAAAAAGCAAGAAAATAATAACAATAACTCTTTTCACGTGAAGCCCTGCACAACATTTAAACACGAAGGCGCTTGAAATTCGCGGTGCATTGGTCACATGGATTGTGGGACCTCGGACCGCGTATGCGTTTCTTCGGGTTGAGGGTCGGATCTGATGTGGTGAAAGATTTAAAGGGTCGTTTTATGACTTATCTAGGCTCACGACTGAATCTTTTGGAGGTGTTTTGACGCGACGTCAGTCTAGCACCGTGCCACTCAGATAAGACTGACATACACGCGGGGTAGGGTGGGTGTTTGGGAGTCTAACGTCCTTTTCCACCGCGTAAGGGTGATATCACAGACGGGGCAACGAGAAAAAAGGCTCCAGTACAAATATTTGGCCAAAACTGGGATGCGAACTCACGAACTCACTAACGGCTCATTGAGAGTCCAACGCTCTACCGGGCCATTCAGCTACTGATCCCGGCTCCCCTAAGACATAGTATTACACGCAGTTACAGCCTAGTGGAAGTTATCGCAAAAGAGACTTTAGACTTGGTGAACGTTCACTGAGTGTAATACCAGAGTAAACTGGTACTCAGTGTCTAGGCAAAGGAATCTAAATTCCGTTGAATTCGTACAGGCACACTCCGCACAAGCCCAACTGTTTCACAACAAAAGTTTTTTTCTTTTTCTGTGATGTCTACTAATCATAGAACCGGCGCCTTTAATGTGGCCCCAGAAACTTAAACTGTAACCCAGCGAGTAGCAAAGGGGAGCTAAATGTCATCAAAGGCGTTTATCGGGCGCGATCGGTTCTGGGTCATTAGGAGGCGATAAGGGAGTTAACGAGCCGTGACCAAACCTGAGGACCAGAAGGCCAAGCAGTGACGCGTGCACTTCGTTCAATTAAAGGGTTGGACAGGGTTGGGAATTGCACGAATTACGAGATGAACGAGCGGATGATTAAGTTCTGGTTGCAGAGTCTTTGCCAGGATTGACTGGTTTGTAGTCAGTCATTGCAGGAGGATGTACCTTGTAAATGAAAGGACGAGTAAGGGATGGGAGGTGGGGTGGGGTGGGGGGTGGTGAGGCCCCCGGGGATGGGGGGGGGGGGTAAACGTTTACAAAACTAGAAGTGCTAACATGGTATATGCCAGTGCTGCCCTCTGCGCCCACCCACCCCCTCCCCCACCCCCCATCCCCAACCCCTCTTAATAAAGAAATGAACGACCGAACAATTGAACGCACAGATTGCCGGACAAAGAAACAACTTATTTTTTCTTAAAGCAACAACAACAACAAAAAAACAACAACAAAACAACAAAGAAGCCCGATTGAACGATCGAACGAACGGCCGGACAAAAAAAAAAAAAACCCCAAACAAACCGTCTTTCTAAATCGTTCCGGCCTCACTCGTAACATATTATGCTCCGGGTACAGGCCTTTTGTACAGTAGACATTCTCCTGAAAATTGATTTTGGTGGTTGAAGAATATCATGAACTGAAGTGATTTTGTATGCAGAGAGAGAAATGTGTTTGGTGGTACAGTCAAACACGCTTAAGCCGAACTCGCCCTGGGAATGGAAAATCGTTTCGCTTATCCGAGTTTCTGCATATCCGAGTTCGGATAAGCCAAACCTTTCCCGAGAAATCACCCTGCAGTTCGGCTTAACCGAGTTTTTTCAGG
>JACVVK020000306.1:605000-677500 GCA_018292915.2 Batillaria attramentaria | reverse complement strand
TGTGTGTGTGACGGTATGTGTGTGTGTGACGCACGGTGTGCCGGTGTAACAGTGTGTGTGTGTGTGTGTGTCGGTGTGTGTGCCGGTCGGTGTCAGTGTGTGTGTGTGTGTGTGTGTGTGTGTGTGTGTGTGTGTGTGTGACGGTATGTGTGTGTGTGTGTGTGTGTGACGCACGGTGTGCCGGTGTCACAGTGTGTGTGTGACGCACGGTGTGCCGGTGTCACAGGTCACAGTGTGTGTGTGTGTGTGTGTGTGTGTGTGTGTTGGCTTGCTCAACTGTGAGTACGGTTCGCAGTACTGAAGAGTAAACTTCTTCCCACAACTGACGGGCACTGACTGGTCGAAGGGAAACTGAGAACAACTGCAGCAACTGCGGCCATCTGACACCATCATGGTCTCTCCCGCCAAAAAGAGGAGACCAAAACTAACCAAACAAAGAAACAAACAACTGAATACTGTACCCCCCCCCCCTCCGAAAAAACATATAATAATATGGAAAAAAAAACCAAATAAAAATAAAAATGCCAAGCCCATGTTCAGATTTATGACAGACGAAACACGGCCGAGACCTGACTAAAACATAAAATTAAAAGGAACCACCGTGACGATTTAGATCTCAGACTACCTTGTCCCCCCCCCCCCCCACCACCACCACCAGTGATTTCCTTCTTCCCAAACCCAAAATATCGCCTTTCTCGCCTCGGCCGATCTGAAATGCATTCATTATTCACTTCAACAAGAAGCTCAATAAAGCTTGTCCCGTTAGGTTTGTGATGGTAATGTGAAGGTCGGGACAGAGGTTGGCCAGTGCCCCGAAAACAATTAACAACATCGGAAATGAACCGACGGGAGGGCGGAGTAGAACTGAAAACGATACAGACCCCCTCGCTCCCCCTCAAATCCCCCCCCCCCTCCACCACCCTTCCTCATTTCCCCCTCCTCCCCGGAGAACCATCTTAGAAACGTTTAACCTTCAAGTGTTCGCTCATTTTCTCGATCTGCCGGCCCGATCGGCCGAAAACACTGCGCTACATGTCTCCTGCCGTTTCGTAATTGAGTTTGGCCGGGCGACCGGGGAATTGGCAAATGAGTGTGTGGAACAATCGAGGCAACCTAGAGGGAAAAAGAACAAAGGTTTTCTCGCTTGTTCTAACCTAATGGCCATCATGATCTTGTGCTGCTCTCCCGGGCGGCTCCAACAGTAGCGTTGTGCATGGTGTGGCCAAAGAACATAAATGCACGAGGTCTCAAAATGCCTGTTGGCTCAGTTCAGGCATCATAGTCACCCCTACAAATGCTTCAGCCTAGAAACAAAACTGAATTACCATGCACAGACCATTCAAAACCGGCACGCACCTGACAAGAGTTTAAAAAAAGAGTGTTTCCTTTCCTCTCAGGCCTCTCTGCAGTGATGCTAGTCTGCTTTCTGTTTAGGCCAGAAAGCCGCTTCATTCAAATCCGCTCGCATCGTTTTTGCCGCTGTCCGCTCTCCTCTGCCCACAAAAAAACAAACAAACAAAAAATCGCGAAAATCATGCTTTTTCATGACACCAAAAATCACTGAGTACAAACTAGCACACTTGCCAAACAGAGTTCTCCAGATAAACACCAGACCTGACCCCACGGTCAATATGTGTCCTTACACCTGTGCACACTGTCAGCCGCGACAGCGATTAAGGTATGCGTAGTTCATTAAATAATAATAATAATAATAATAATTGTATAGGCGCTTTACCCAATTCGTGAATCGGCTCAAAGCGCCGCGAACCCATCCCGACACGCTCACGTGAATCACACGCATTCTCTCACACACTGGACATAAACACATTACAATCACGTGGTGCGTAGGGTCAGCTCAGCTATTTTAAATTTCGGAATTTTGAATCTTGGTTTGGATTTTGTCAGTGAACAGTGGAGAGTTGGAAAAATGTTTTGGTCGATTTGCGGCTCTACTGATCTCACCCCGCCGTTTTAAGTTGCCCCCCCCCCCCACCCCCCAACCAAAAGTTCAAATTCCACGCTGAGCTACAATTTAAACCATTATTCGGTAGTCTCAGTAAATAAAAGGCGAGTTAAGTGTTTTGGAATAGATATTAAGGTTTTATTTCCCGGCTTTAAGGCCTCTCTCTCTCTCTCTCTCACTCTCTCTTTACGCTTGCTTCAAGCCAAACGACTCTGACATAGCTCTGGCTGCCCAACTGAGACAGAGATGGTGAGGCCAAGGGAACTAAGTATTAAACTACATGACACGAGTGCTGTCCCGGCTGCTCATTTGTCTTTGATTCAATAGACAAGGAAACGGTAATGACTGCGAAGTGGTTACAAATTAAGCAAATAAACTGAAGCGACATAAAAGGGACAGAAACCACTAACTTTCACAAAGGACGGCACGGGTCAACGTTTCGGCTTTCGCCTTCCTCAGGACACAAACAAATGGGACATAACTTCAACAAACAAAAGGTAACTCTGCTGACATACTAACATACACAGCGCAGGAAAAAAAAATGAAATAAAATAAAACGGTGGGGGAGAAAAGGACCAGAAAACTATAGTAAAAACATCACAACACCCATCCTTTCGTGACAGAAGACCATGGACTGTGTGTGAAAAAAAAGTGGGGGAGAAAAGAACAGATTGTCTTTGATTCAGTTTTTCAACCTTTGGAAGGAGGGGGGAGGTGGGAGAGGGGAGGGGGAGGGGTTCCGGGCTTCCCTCGAGGGGTCAGTGAAGGCAGGCTGAATTTCCCAGTCAGTTCGTAATGCCGGGGATACTAGAGAGGGACTGAGGATGGGTGTTGGCCGGAGATGTACGCTAAAGTTAAAATGAAACTGCACCACAAGACCCTAGAATGTTAATCAGTAGCACTCGCACTGGGACTCAGCAAATCATCAATCGACAATCTAGACGTAAAGCTGCTGTGGATCCCTCGTGAATGAGTTACCTCCCCATGGGCTTTCTTTACGATGCGAAATTACGAGGAACGGCCAGGGGAAGTAACTCTTCCCCAAGGATCCTCGATAGCTCAGTCAGTCCACTGGATGTAGTGTGTAGTGTGATGCTCCCGGGTGGCCGCGCCTTGACAGGTGATTTATCTAGGTCTTCACGGCCAGTCTCGATTAAACTGCATACAGATCGAGCAGCTCACTTTTAAACAATCCGGCTTTGAACTTCACCCAGCCGGACCGCGATATGCTCAATGACGGGGCGAAGCCAAGACGGCGGGGGATTTTTCAGGTGCTTCAATCCAAACGTTTTGATGACAACTCTTCTCAAGTAAAGCCACGTGATTTAGATGAGTGTATGCACACACACACACGCCTTTTCGTCACAGTGACAACCGGTAACGTTTTAGTAAATTTTCCAGTCCCATCCGGGTGGACGCCGGGAAAAGAACGGGGTCGGTTTGAACGGGCTAACTTCAATCTTTGCTAATCTAACTTACAGTTTCGCTCGTGAGTGTGCCCGTACACTCGAAATACTCTATATCTTGATGATTAGTACAGCTCTGAATGCGATACAATGTTTACACTTTGATCGAGCTGTCGAACATTCAAATTCTACGACGGCTGTTACACTACTGGAGTGCGGCTTCAAGTTGGTGTCGTCACCGCGTCATCGAGTACGCTTCTGCTGACTCAGTGCCACCATTAGAAACGCTGTTACTGCCCAGGTGTCTAAGAGGTGTCGGTCAGTGACGATAGATACCACAAAAACAGCTTGGAACGATCTCGTGAGCGTAAAAATGGTAGCATTAAACCCCTCAGTTTAACGGAAAACAACATAAAACATAGCTACAGCGTCAGTAAGGGCGTGTCAAAAAAGTATGTTTTCTTCTTCTTCTTCTTTTTCGGTGGCACTCGCATTGATTTGAAATGAAAGCATCTGTGTGTTGCTGAATTTCGATTTGTTAGTCAGTGTGAAAGTCTCGAGAATAATTTTTATGTTTTCTAGTGAAGAACACAACTACTCTATTTATTCCGCTATGTTTACGCGAGACAACGTCAAGGCCATTGTTTTCCCCTCGCGGAGTGTCTCAGCGCAGATAAGTCTGACAGGAACTGTCCTGCAGTGTTTAGATCAGCCCCATACTACCGTCACGGTCAATGGAAAGCCGGTTTTGAACCGAACAAGCACCGGATAAACTGCGCCGCCATCTTGACTTAACCCCCGTGGAGCAAAGTGACTGACCACCAGATGTCCTGGCGAGGTCAGGCCGGGATCTCAGTGTCTGATGATGAATGGTCAAGGTCCGGACTGCTTTTGATGAGTGAACATGATAAAGGTGCAGATAAGATCAGTGTATATAATAACGAGATACTGACACGGTGCACTGACGGCATCGCGATAGTCACGGTAGACTGATTCGACAGATGGCGGCGGCAACTGGCTCAGTACGGTTAAGTCGTGACGGAGAACAAAATAAGATAAATTAAAATAAAATGTCGGTTGCTTCTGTGTTTTCGAATCCGGTTGAATCCTTGATATGGCCGATTAAACACACACGCACCACACCGGCTGTCGCACGCACGCACGCACGCACGCACGCACGCACGCACGCGCACGCACACACACACACACACACACACACACACCACACACACACACACACACACACACACACACACACACACAGACCGAGAGACAAGCTGATTAAGTGAGAGAGGAAGAGAAATTCACTTGTTCGCTGTTGCAGCAGCCATACAGTGCAGCTGCGTTTGCAAGCTCCCGCTAAGGGGAAACAACTACGACTAAAAACATACTAGACTCCAGAGTGCAGTCCCTTTTCGGCGGGGCGTGAAAATGTACTTTCCACTGAAAGACTCTGTGCCCCAGAGAGTGAAAACATACATGTGAGAACTGCAGGTTATCGCCCATACACAGATTTCGACTAGTAACAGAACAAAATGACCCCCCCCCCCCCCCCAAAAAAAAAAAAAAAAAAAAAATGTTGCCAGAGTTTTTGGTGTGATCTGTTCAAGTGATGTTTTTCTCCTTTTGCAGGCGCAGCATTCACACGATACAAGCACGTCGGATGGAATACACTTCATGCAAAAGAACTATGCGTGAGACAAGGGAGAACACCGACTTCACAACGCCGTTTTCATTTGACGAGCTACCTCCCTTGAAACGGTCAGGGGCTTCTTTTGCAAGCAGACACCGTCGCAGACACTTCGCTATCTTTCGCTCACACTAAGCGTGGCTTTAGCGCGACGGAGTCTGGATCCTCTCTCCACCACCACCAACAGGATCAGCAACTCTTACAAGACAAATGAGAAGTGGTCTGAAGCTCGAGTTGTGTTTCTTGGACTGCCTCATTTTTCGTCCGGCCACTGCACTCTAAACCGACTCAGAATGGATTTTTCTTTTTAAAGGAAAAAAAAAAGAACAAAAAAAGGAGAAAAAAAAAAACAGGAAAAAGGGGGGGGGGGGGGGGAGGAGGGAAAAAAAGAAAAAAAAAAAAAAAAAAAGAAAGGAAAAACGTGTCGATGAGTGCGACAAAAAAGTCATCATTCTGCGTTGATTTTGGTTTTGCTTGATGGAAGTATTGTATGTCAAGGCCTCTGTTTCGGTAATGGGACAAAGAGATGAAAGAATCCAAATTATCCATTTTGTGTCGAATCAGTTTCACGCAACACAATCTGCGGACACTGTAGGCCGAAGGACACAAATACACAGGGCCTCAAAATGCCTATATATTCCCTATTAGCCTCAGACATCCTCTCTAAAAATGCTTCAGTCTAGAAACAATTAATACCATGAACAGACCATTCAAAGGGACGCACCTGACAGGGGTTTAAAAAGCTTTGAGTCTCCTTTCCGCTCAGGCCTCACTGGAGTAATGCACGTCTACTTTCTGTTTAGGCCAGAGAGGCAGTTCACACAAATCCGCTTGCGTCACTTGTGTCCTACCTCTGTGCAAAAAGGCCCAGCTTCACTGTCAGCTTGCCTCTTTTTGTGACCGCCTGCCATGCACCTTGACCTACATAACACAACTAAATCACGAAAATCACGCTCTTTCATGACAACAAAAAGCACTACAGACCAGCACACTCGCCAAACAAGGGTACATCGAATAAACACCAAACATGACCCCACGGTCGATTTGTGTCCTTACGCCTGTACAACATAATGAAATGACTTTCACGTGGCCTGACCACGGACTTTGTCCCGAGCTTCGTATCACCTGAAAATCTGAGGACATAATACAGTCTTCACAAAAAGTTAAGGACCAGTCAACATAATGGGTGACAGTTTCAATAAATCAGAAAAAAAAAAAAAAACGAATCACATTTTCCCCGTAAAATTCGGTAGCAAGGTTAAGGGGTAATTAGTGAACATCCCGACCACTGTGTGGATGGCACGTGCGCGTCACAGAGCATGCTTGGCGCGTTTGAAAATCTGCAATTTCGGCAAAACTAGAACGAGCTTCAGTGTTCAGTGAGCGATACCTGGGCTTTCCTGCACGGCAAAAATGAGATGCAGGTCAAAGAATGCATCCTTGGTTATGAACTGTGCTCATTTGTTTGCCTACATAAGCCGCCGTTTCAGCGATGTTCAGCACTACACCAGCAAGCCACCACGACAAAAGTTGAATGATATTTTTCAAGTGGTCCTTAACTTTTTGTGAAGGCTGTAACTACCAAATAATGTCTGGCATGCATGATGGTGTTTGTTTTAAAATTGCCCGGCTGATGAGAACAACATCCTGCTAACATTTTAACCTGAACTTTTCTCTTCAACAGCTCAACTGGCGAGTGTTTCACATTTCAGAAGCCGCTGCCGGTCTCTGTTATAATCGGTTATCTTTCTTTTTGTTGTTTTTCTCCCCTGGTCTTGTTTTCACTGACTCCATCTGCAATACTTCACGTATCTGTGGTTCTGGAGTTCTGAAAAGTTCATGGGCTGTTATAGTGCGTTCGGGGTTGCAGTCGTCAACAATTTTTCGGCGATAACCTTTTAATAAAGCCAGTTTTTATCGCAGAGCAAACAAACGTTTCGGGATTTTTTCCCCCGGACATGCTGATTTAGATCATTTAGATTTCATTATACCCAACGTTCTCTGTCTGTCTTTCCTTTTCTTCTTAGCGTAGGTTAAATCCATATAGTGCATTTGGGGTCGCAGCCGCCAACGATTTTTTAAAGATTCTTTGGAAATGTGTTTGTCTGTGATGTTTCAGAGAATAAATAATTGTGAAAATTAATTAACTTTTTTTTTGGGGGGGTGGGGTGGGGGGGGGGGGTTGTTGTGGTTGAATTATAGACATTAATTTCAGCTTAGTGACTGACGATCTGGACAAAGGTGAAATTTTCAGGCAAAATACGAGCATAAAAATGAAAAGTATCGAAGACCGTGTTGTTGGTGTACTTGCTGTTGTTGTTGATGTTGTTGTTGTTTGGTGGTGGTGGTGGTGGTGGCCGGTATTCAGTGGTGAAACTTAAGAAGTTAGCCGTTCTGTGATGGTAACCGTTAATTTTCTTATTCAGTTGTTGACAATAAGCCTTGCAAGCAGGTACTAAAGGTTTCGGGAATTTGGATGGTATGCTATCTTTTAAACTGCCGAAATAACTTTTTACACAACTCTTCCCGTCCTCGTCCTCTTCTTCGCTTCTCTTTCTTTCTTTCTTTCTTTTTTTCTCCCTTTCTTTTCTTTTCTTTCTTCTTTCCTTTCTTTCTTCTTCCCTTTCTTTCTTTCTTTCTTCATTCCTTTCTTCCTTCCTTCATTCCTTCCTTCATTCCTTTCTTCCTTTCCTTCATTCCTTCCTTCATTCCTTTCTTCCTTCCTTTCTTCCTTCCTTCATTCCTTTCCTTCCTTCCTTCCTTTCTTTCTTTCTTCTTCTTTCTTTCTTTCTTTCTGTCTTTCTTTCTTTCTTTCTTTTCTTTCTTCCTTCCTCTTTTTCCCCCCTACACCTTCTTTGTCCTGATAAAATTCTTGGGCGTAAAGTGTAAAGTGTTATCGTTGCCTTGTTGTGGTTTGTAGGCCGCAGCGCCCAGCCAAGACGCCATCAATTAAAGAGTGTAGATTTAACCCCTTACTACATTGCTGACAGACAGACCTCAGGAGCAGCGGTTGCCGGCTATCTCTGCCCTGTCCGTTTACGCTAGCATCAAGCCGCAGCTAAAACAGCAACGCGTCTGAGCTGATCACAAACTTGAGTGAAACAAAAATCTATACACGTATATGCCGGCCCCCGTTGTGTTGTGGTTAGCACTTTTGACCATGGAGTGGAACACACGGGTTCGAACCCCAGCCTAGGTAAAGGGGTTTTTTTGTTTGTTTGTTTTGTTTTGCTGCCCCAACTCTTGGCCAGATCCAGTCGTGTTCCTCCCAGGTCATGGGTGGAACCCACGGAGGGTTCGGAAGCTGAGGCAATTTTATTATGCATGATGATGGAGATGAGGATGACTGATGGTAAGATGATGCTATGGAGGTCCGTGTAGTTTGGGGCTGCGGGACAGGGCCGCATTCCACGCTTCCTGTCATAAATATCCCGGCATTAACCAGGCCCGGGGAACTACGGCACTGCGGTGCCGGCCGCGTATCATCCACATCATAAGACGTGTCATATCAAAGGAAGCACCCCCAAAGTCGCCACCCGTGAAGTGGGTGAATCTCGGCTGTGTGGCAACAGCCTCCCCATTGGGCCCATAGCACACCCGCTCTGGGTAGGAAAACTCCCGCTTGCCTCGGCTGGGACTCGAACCCGGGTCTCCCAGTCCATGGTCCGAAGTGCTAACCACTACACTACGGGGGCCGGTGTAAAGGGATTTTTTCCTACTTGGTCGGCTCCTATCCAGAGCGGGTGTGCAATGAGCCCAGTGGGGAGGCTGTTGCCACACAGCTCAAGACTCACCAACTCAAAGTGGTGTGACTTTAAGGGTGTTTCCCTTGTCGTGACACAGTTCATGATGTGGAATCACTGACCGCAGGTGCCGTAGTCAGTTCCGGGCCTGGTGAACGCCTGGATATTTATAACAGGACGTGCGACCGTGTCACGCAGTCTCGAGCCACATGGACCTCAGCACAATAAATCTTCATCCTCATCATGATGCATACTACTGTATTAAAAAAAAAAATGCGCCAGCCTCCGAACCCTCCGTGGATTCCACCAATGGGAGTGTTGGGGGGGGGGGGGGGGAGGGGACAACAGCGTATATATATATCAAGCAGCTAAAATTAACGTATCTGAAAAGTCAGTGGTGAATACAGACGCTGATGTGTCTTGTACGCCATAATACTTGAGCACTCTCTTGTTTTAAATGTTTACAGCGCTCTTAACCCCTGTTGTGTTGTGCCCACAACTAACCCGAATGAAAAAGCTTTGATCCACCCCAGCACGAGCCGAATTGTCAATCAAATCAAATAAAAAATACTTAATTTTTTCCCTTAAGGGCAATTGCGACGGGCTATTGGACAGGCATTAGATGAATAAAATACCACAAGCTTTGTAAATTCTCACACATTTCACATTGTCATATACATCATTCATGCCACAGCATGCCACATCATATCATACTGAATAATCCAAAATCTCCATCTTCGACAGACATGGGCAAAATCCAGAGCTTGATGACTGTGCTTGGGTTCAAAGAGAGAAGGGTGGTAGCGTAGGTAAAGTGGTTGAGCGGACTCAAGGTCTCGGGTTCGAATCCCATACCTGCCAAAATGTGTACAGACTCATTTTCGAAGTTCTCTTGTCATCGTCTTTGAAACCACCTTCGAGAAGCAGGGGGGGTGGGGGGGGGGGTGAGTGTTTGGGGGTTTAACGTCCTTTTCCACCACATAAGGTGATATCAAAGACGGGGCAACGATGAAAAACACCAGCACAAATATTTGGCCCCAGCCGGGATCGAACTCGCGACCCCGAGCATTAGAAGTCCAGCTATCTACCATTCGACCACCCTGGCTCCCCACGAGAAGCAGGGAACCTGGCAGAAAAAAGACTTAGCTGAGCCGCGAAATAGTCTTTGTTGCTTGCGCGGCGTAAAGCCCTAACTAACTCACTCACTCACTCACCTCACTCACTCACTCGAGAAGCAGGGAAGATGTTAACAGTTCAGTTCAGTTTCTTTATTTTCAGGGGAGCTCGGGGTGGTCGAAATGGTTAGAGCGTTGGACTTCTAATGCTCGGGGCGTGAGTTCGATCCCGGCTGGGGCCAAATATTGTGCTGGCTTTTTCGTCGTTTGCCCCGTCTTTGATATCACCCTATGTGGTGGAAAGGACGTTAAAACCCCTAAAACACCCATCCTTTATTTCCAGAACCCCATCAAGGGGCACAGTCATATATGTGTAGGTTTACGTATAGGTTTAAGTATACATGCAGCCACCATGGCTACAGATGGTCTGTGATCTGAACACGCCAGCAACAGCAACAAACTATTCGCATTGAGGCATATATATACTTCTGTCTCCTTGTCCACATCTATACATAGCACAGTAACTAATCAAACAAAAGCACCCATTTCTTCTTACATTAGCACTTGCTCACATCTACATTAGATGCACGCCTGTAAACCTAAGCCTGACCCACCCCATCCCACCCCCACACCAACACACTTCCTCAGAGAGAGAGAGAGAGAGAGAGAGAGAGATCAACTCTTCGTCTCAGTGCAAACGGGTCTCCATTGCAGACACAAGCAGACTAGGTCATCGCTAGTTTCCGGTTACACCTGCGACCTTGTCGGGAGCGCAAAATAGAAAGCTTCCTCGATCCCTCGCCACGCTCCAGCTGAAACGGCAGCAGGTCTACAAGTGTTTTGCCCGATAACCGAAACTGAAAATAAATTGCCTGTCCCAGCGATCAAGTTGATGGCAACTCAAACGGAACCTGGAGCCCCCAGGTTGGAGCGTTTTACTGCCTGTACCCTGATCCTCTCCGCTGGGTGGGTAATCTGCGCTGGCTCTCAGGTCGACTGGCGGGGCAGGAAGGAACGCCTAGGAACGAGAGCTCCTGGAGGAAGACTCAGGAAGGGCTCGGAGATTGCCAGAGCCTTGAGCTCTACATTGGCGTGAAGAACACCACGCTAGGGTGGAAACGTATGAGACAGGACCTCGGCGCAGAGCCCCCAGGGAAGGATAAGAGGGGGAGATAACAAAGGGCTGTGCATGCAAAATCTCACGTGCATCGGTTTTCACGACACTCGGTGGCATGCATGGGTAGGGAGAAGAATGCACGTGCCTTCGTCAGGTCTTGGAAAGTCACTTTTACAAGTTCGAGGTACTTTAACTCATTCTTACCCCCGAAGGGTGTGTGGGTGTTTAACGCCCTTTTCCACCACGTACAGGGTAATATCAAAGACGGCCCCGGACAACGAGAAAAAGGCCAACACAAATATTTGACCCCAGCCGGGAATTCGAACTCACGATCCGAGCACATTCCTACTCGAGCTACGACTACGGTCCGGTAACTGTTGGTTACATTTTACCTCCCTTTTCAACATGCCTGCTGTCCAGTTTACTTGGAACCGCTGAAGATGATGTCAAAGTAGTGTGGGCAAAGGACACTAATACACAGGGCCTCAAAATGCCTGTATATTCCCTATTAGCCTCATAGTCACCCCTAAAAAATGCTTCAACCTTAAAGCAATTACTACCACGAACAGACCAGTCAAAGGCACGTACCTGACAGGGTTTAAACAACAAAATTGGATGTCTCCTTTCCGCTCAGGCCTCAATGGAGTAATGCACGGCTATTTTCTTTTTAGGCCAGAGAGGCAGTTCACATAAATCCGCTTTGCCTCACTTGTGTCCCACCTCTGTGCAAAATAGTCCCAGGTTCGCTGGCAGCTTGCCTCTTTTTGTGACCGCCTGCAATGCACCTTGACCTACACACAAAAATCACGAAAACCACGCTTTTTCATAACAACAAAAATCACTACAGACTAGCAACACACCCGTCAAACACTGCACTTGACCCCACGCTCAATTTATGACCTTACGCCTGTGGTTTACTAGTAGCACGAGAGGGTAAACGTAACTTAGCTGCATCCGGTCAGTTCAAGTGTGACAAATGAGGCCGAGTGCAACAAAAGACAGCTACTATGCAGAGAGGCTAACACGAGAGAGAGAGAGAGAGAGAGAGAGAGAGAGAGAGAGATGCAACCATGTAATTAACAACACCGTTTGAAGCGTTCCGAACAGGATTGTCTTGTTCTTGAGACCCCGCCGGAAAATATGAACGGGTCGTGAGTTCGGACCTCGGCTGGGAGCCAATAATTTGGTGGCTGTAGCAAGACCGTTGTGGCTCTGACAAGAACGTTATGGGTCTAACAAGAACGTTATGGGTCTAACTGACAAGAACGTTATGGGTCTAACAAGAACGTTATGGTATAACAGGAACGTTATGGGTCTAACTGACAAGAACGTTATGAGTCTAACAAGAACGACATGGTCTAACAAGAACGTTATGGGTCTAACCGACAAGAACGTTATGGGTCTAACAAGAACGTTATGGTCTAACAGGAACGTTATGGGTCTAACAGGAACGTTATGGGTCTAACAAAAACGTTATGGGTCTAACTGACAAGAACATTATGGGTCTAACAAGAACGTTATGGTCTAACAAGAACGTTATCGGCTAACAAGAACCTTATGGGCTAACAAGAACCTTATGGGGCTAACAAGAACGTTATGGGTTTAACAAACCAGGCGCTCCCTCTCTCGAGATAGTGATGATGACATTGGCGGTCACTCTGTGCACACCACGCCAATTTGAACAGTGTTCGCTTAGAAACGGATTAGTATTTGCTGTTTGCCGGCGTGTTAACAAGCATCCAACTTCCTGCCGTCGGAATAAACAACAAACTAAAAGCGTGTTTGGCCATTATTCTCGAAAAAATGCTGACTTGTTAACTCTTTGACGACGAAGCACAATTTCTAACACGCGATTTCCTATAGGAAATCGCGTGGTAGAAATTGTGCTTCGTCGTCAAAGAGGTTAAAAAGAGAAGCAAGACACAAAACAAAAACTGAAAGCGAGAACCTCTTCTAAAAACACTTTAAGTTTCATTACAGCCTTACATAAATGTTTACCACAACGCATACACGCACACGGAAACACCGAAAGGGGGTGTAGAAAACAGAGTCAAACACTACACCCGCGATACCATCATAGCCAAAATGAATGTTTTGACTTCACACGCGGTAAAAACCCCCTCCTTTCATCAAAGAACTGTTTTGTCTTCGCAGGACCCCGGGACTGACTCCCAGGAACGGGGATAAAAGCAATCGCTAGCTAGGTGGTCTGCAAAGATTGGCGGGGGGGTAAGTGTTGCAGATAGGCGATATCAGGCAGGAAATGCTTCGCCAATGTGGACAAATTACAGTATCTGCCGGCAGAGGGCGCTTGGACGGGTCCAAGCTCTTTGAAGGCAGGCGACGTGAAAGAAAGCACGCGTCTATGAACATGCGTTCCAGCCTTTAAGCGTGGCGGATAAGTGTAAATCATGGGGGAAGAGATAAGTGCGATCACTTGACGGATAAGCTAATCGCTTCATACGGAGAGAAGGCCTGCAGAGAAAAAGGATACCCTACCCCGGCCCGGCCTTTTTTCTATTTAGTCGTCTGCTCTGTGTGTAGTCTGCTTCAATTATATCATCCCAGGCTACATCAATTCTTCCAGACTGAGGAGACCTACTCGGCATACACCGCCTGAAAGGGGTTAAAAGATGGCCGCTGTCAAACGAAGTGCCACTCTCGATTCAAAAGTTTCGACAAAGGGGTTGTTTGTTTTTTTTTTTTGGGGTGGGGGGGGGGGGGCGTCTTCAAGGTCAGTCTACCGACCATGCCACAGTCATCAAGCTGACCATTGTTGGAGGATCCCTCTCAAAATTAATGTAAGTCTGATTTTTTTTTTTCTGCCACAACTCTTTGCCGGCTCTAGTGGTATTCCTCCCTGGTAATGGGTGGAATCCACGGAGGGCTCGGAAGCTGGGGCAATTTTTATTCTGCATGATGATGGAGATGAGGATGATGGTACGATGATGCCATGGAGGTCCGTGTGGTTTGGGACTACGGGACAGGGCCGTATTCCACGCTTCCTGTCATAAATATCCCGGCATTAACCAGGCCCGGGAACTACGGCACCTGCGGTCATAAAACGTGTCATACCAAGGGAAGCACCCCCAAAGTCGCATCCGTGAAGTGGGTGAATCTCGGCTGTGTGGCAACAGCCTCACCACTGGGCCCATAGCACACCCGCTCTGGGTAAGGAGCCGACCTAGGTAGGCAAAATCCCGCTTGCCTCGGCTGGGACTCAAACCCGGGTCTCCTGGTCCATGATCCGAAGTGCTAACCACTACACTACGAGTGCCGGTATTGCCCGGTAAGTCTGAAATTTTGAATATAATATGCGGGTCTGTGTGCTGTCAAGTTGTGTTGTGTTGTGTTGTGTTGTGTTGTGTTGTGTTGTGTTGTGTTGTGTTGTGTTGTGTTAGTTGACAAAGGTAGGTGGTTGTTCAGTCGATTGCCAGTGATAAACGGTCTCTATGTCTCGAAACGAGAAACTGAAATCCGTTGCCGGTCAAACGAAGTGCCGCCACCCGAGGCGGTTTAAATGGTCAAACCGTTGCCGGTCAAACGAAGTGCCGCCACTCGAGGCGGTTTAAATGGTCAAACGAAGTGCTGCTCATGATCTAAAGTGTCAAACAAATTGCCACTCAGATTTAAAAATGCACACTGACACAAAGTGCCACAGGTTTTAACAAACTAGGGTGGGTGGGTGTTTGAGGGTTTAACGTCCTTTTCCACCACATACGGGTGATATCAAGGACGGGGCAACGATGAAAAAGCCAGCACAAATATTTGGCCTCAGCCGGGATACGAACTCACGACCCGAGCATTAGAAGTCCAACGCTCTACCACTGATTCGGCCACCCCGGCTCCCCTTTTAACAAACAAACAACGGGACACTGAAATGAACGTGCCACTGCTTGGCCAAACGAAATGCCTGACAACTGCAAAGCCGGACCCATATAAGCTCATATAAGATTAAAAAAAAAAAAAAAAAATTTCGGCGAAACTTCATTTGAGAGGAGTCGTCGTCGAAACTTCTGAATCTCGCGTAACACTCCGTTTGACAAAGGCCAACTTGTTTAGCCCCCATGTTAGTACGCCGCCACGTGCTCGTCGCCAGGGGGATGGTGCTAGAATAGCGTCAGTTTCAATACTTTTCTCTCTGTGGTCCCGCTTTTCTAAACTTTCATGCATCATTTGGTAAAGCATTTACGCCGCGCGTGCGACCTGAGTGACGATTAATGAAGAGCATACCAAGTAGCAGAGAGAGAAAGAGGGGGGGGGGGGGGGGGGGGGCGCGGGAAGAAGCACTGCGTAACATTGTTTTACAAAATATTTATGCGCGCTGCGCGGAGGGTTATTAGCCGAGGGCTGTGATCCGGTTTCCTGGGCCCAGCGACTCTCTCGCACGGCCCGCCGAGCAATATATACGTTTAATTAACGGCCATAACTCAGGATGATACAGCAAAGATGGAGGGGTTGTTAGCGAGTAATGAATCCCAGGTGAGGACACGGCAAGGCGGCAGCGCGGAGGTCCAGCAATGATGGCAGCACGTAATGCCTTTTATTGGTCAGTCGGGGGACAAGCGCGTGAGTCCTAAGCCCGTAATGGCCTCTTATAGCTGAGTGAGGCTGGGGATGGGGATTGGGTAGGGGTTGAGGAGGGGGAGGGCGGGGTTGTAAGAGAGAGAGAGAGAGATGGGGGAAATGATTCCGTTTTGGTTGCAGTTGTTCAGCATTAGTTTTTGTTCTTGTGTTTGTTTTTTTGTTTGTTTATTTGTTTGTTTGTTTGTTGTGTCTGCCTTTGAAAATGTTCAGCCCGGCCACAACATTTGAAAATAAATTCAGTTCGAAACTGATTCCGAAACTTAAATAGCTAGGCTGACCCTTCGCACCACGTGATTGTAATGTGTTCATGTCCAGTGTGTCATTGAGAAAGTGTGTTTGATTCACGTGAGCGTGCGTGTTAAGTTTAGTTCGAAGCGTTTTGAGCCAATTAAAAAAAAAAACTGGGTAAAGCGCCTGTACAATACTCAGTTATTATTACTATTATTTCAGAAAGAGGGTGGGGGGTGGGGGTGGGGGTGGGGAGGGTCTGTTTAGTTCGAACCTAAACTGTGTAGGAAACGAAGGGCACTGATGCAAAACAACAACAACAACAACAACAACACTAGACTCCAAAACGCAAACAACAGCCAAACAAGTTCAGAAACACTGCAGTACTAATACGACCTTACACACTTTAGACCTCTGGGGTTCGATTCATGTTGACACCGACGTCAGTGTGTCCAAAAGCGGCAAAGGTTTGGGCGATTCTTGATCCTGATGCCTTGCGAATCGCATGACTGATCTCTCTGTCTCTGTTTCTCTCTTTCTCCCTCTCTCTCTCCCCCCCCCCCGGCCTCTCTCTCTCCCCCCCCTCCTCCTCTCTCTCTCTCTCTGAGCCTAGGGCCAAACGGTTCGAGTCCCCAATGAGTCTGAGCTTCATTTGCATCCTGCGGTATTAGATAATCGCCCCAGCTGCCGAGGGCGGCCGTTCAGTTGATGCGACGGCTTTCCGTCGGTGCCATGGCAATCAGGGGACGCCACTCGCGTCGCTTTCCTCAGTGTCATGGTGATCACGAAGACAGCTTCGGGGGCAGTTACCGTCCGTGTTGCAAGCTACAAGCTGAAAGGGGAGGGGGGAGGGGGGGGGGGGCGGAGGAGGGGGGGGGGAGAGAGAGAGACAGAATCGTCCTTGGTAATTCCCTGTTTTTATTGCATGCAAATTCTGCAAGACGTCTGGAAGCAGCCCCCTGAGGTATCTTTAAATGCCACAGACAGACTGTTGTGCCAAAGCGATTTTAACGGAGTGAGGGACGGGTTGAAGTGGGAACGGTGAATAAACCAAACTGACATCTTTCAAGAAACAAAGTGCATTGTCACATTTTTGTTGTTGTTGCGAATTTGCGATTGGCAAGGTGATTGTGATATTAGCATGTCTGTGCTAAATTATATGCCTTAGTTTGAAATCTAATGACAAGTTGGTATCACACAGGAAGTTTTGTT
The DNA here is from genome assembly GCA_018292915.2 of Batillaria attramentaria. NCBI lineage: Eukaryota > Metazoa > Mollusca > Gastropoda > Batillariidae > Batillaria > Batillaria attramentaria. The sequence continues at coordinate 660,439 of JACVVK020000306.1, read as the reverse complement.
GTTGTTGTTTGTCGTCATTGTCGTCACTTTTTGGTGGAGGAGCAGGGGTAGCTAGCTAGCGGTAGAACACTGAACGTTCAATGCTCGGGTCGTGAGTTCGATTCCTGGCTGCGGCCAAGTGTGTGAGTGTGCTAGCCTTTTTCTCGTTGGCCCGTCTCACTCAGATGTGGCGGGAAAATGACGTTAATCCCTCATACACTCGCTCACTGTTTGGTGGTGGTGGTGTGTTTTTGTTGTCACAGTGTTATTGATGGTGGTGGTGGTGTGTGTGTGTGTGTGTGTGTGTGTGTGTGTGTGTGTGTCAGTGTGTGTGTGTGTGTGTGTGTGTGTGTGTGTGTATGTATGTGTGTGAGGGGTTGGAAGGGTGTTGGAGGTGGGGAATTTTTATTGTCGGGTGTTTTATGTTACTGACTTCAAAGATCTCGTCCTTAGTTAGTAGTTAGTTAGGCTGTTTGTTAGTTAGTTTGCTTGTTTGTGGTGGGGAGGGAGGGTGGGGTGGGTGGGTGTTTGGGGGTTTCACGTCCTTTTCCACCACATAGGGTGATATCAAAGACGGGGCAACGAGAAAAAGCCAGCGCAAATATTTGGCCCCAGCCGAGATCGAACTCACGACCCGAGCATTAGAAGTCCAACGCTCTACCATTCGACCATCCCGGCTCCCCGGGGAGGGAGGAATGTACATGCACTATTTTGCAAAGCACCCACCCTTACTAGACTCCGTTTCATCAAAGTACACCCTACATCACCCCCAACAACCCCCCAGAGCCCTGATATCAAAATGAAAGCGACACTGAGCAAATCAAACTCGAAGACAACCGGAAAGTGCATGCCGTGTCAGTGATGTCAAAACTCAAGCGCATCATCACTGGTCGCCATGGTACCCTAGACGGACCCAAACCAAACCAACAGCCCCCCAAAAAACTTAGCCGTGCGTGGGCATTCTTCCCTGCTAACAATGTCCGACCCCTCCACTAAACGAGAAATTAAATCACAGACTGTCTCCAAGCGCTGTCCCGGACTCACCAATGTTCCGCGGCGCAGCCGGCCGGCCGCAGTTGGAACTGTCCTGCCGGTCAGATGGAAATTGAATTCTGAACGAGCATCGCGATTCTCGTATTTTGATTAGGCCCCGTTCCACGCTCGCCCGGGTTTTATGCCTCGTTCGATAGCATGTCGGAGAAACGCTGGAAATTAGCCTCTAAATTCTCCCATTACTCCCGATCAAAGCAATCCATCGGCGGGCGGCCCGGGAGGCGTTTAATAAAGCGCCGTGCGCCGAGTGCCCGAGGGCCTGCTGCTGCTGCTGCTGCTGCTGACGGCTGGATTCTGCTGGAACGTCTCAGGCGGATCCTGAAGGCCGGGTGGCTCATCAATAGATGAGGGTTGGTGGGGTGGGGTGGGGTGGGTGTTTCGGAGTTTAACGTCCTTTCCACCACATACGGGTGATATCAAAGACGGGGCAACGATGAAAAAGCCAGCACAATATTAATTTTGGCCCCAGCCGGGATTCGAAATCAAGACTGTGACCCGAGCATTGGAAGTCCAACGCTCTACCATTCGGCCACCCCGGCTCCCCCCATCAATAGATGAAATCAATAGACGACCCTAGTGTCAATCAAAAGGGCCGAGCCCCGTAGAATTCAGCCAATCGCGTAACGCGGGATAACTATGTGACCCGTTCTCACAAAAGGGACCATAAGTCGAAAATTATCAATTTTGAGATATGTATGTCACTGCAATCTACTCGTTATGCAGTTTAATTCAATATAATTATGAATGAAAGCTGTACTACTGAAATTGACAGAGATAATTATCAGCAGTTGAAGTTGGCTACTCACGAGGCGGCCATACTGACCCCCGGCACTCTTTTCGCCTGCAGCGGCGTTCGGCCTAGCGCGACTTACGGTCCCTTTTGCGAGAACGGGTCACAGGGTGATGAGCACAAGACATGGCAAGGTCTAGTACTTTTTTTTGCCAGACACTATGACAACGAGGGAAGCATATGTAGCTTGATAAGACTGAAACGTGGCAAGAAAGCGGTAAGTCCGTTGAGGTCATTTGAGGAAAATGACCATAACGTCAATGTCTTATATCTTGAAATCACCCCTTTTCCCCCATAAAATGACGTCATGGACGTACTGTGCTTTGCCAATGCAAGGCAGAGTAAAGGGGCAGTGCGCCTCGCTTTCGCTGTGCGTGTGGCCCTGTCAGTGCTGGTTCTGTGCCTGTCTGTGAGGCTGTAACTGCCTTGGGGAGAGTTCTTTTCTTATCCACCATCACGAGGAACACCAAAGGGACGGAACTCTGCCAACACACCACAGAAATTCCTAATCACGATTAAATAATTAAGTTATTGAACACTGATGCCAAACCAATTTGATGTTGTTTTTAATTGGCGTAGAATCTTAATTAATGTTTTATTCTTATTTTGTTTCGAGCTGTGAGTCCACAGAGTGAGTGGCAGAATTCTTCAGTGACACTAACTAATGTACATGTATGTGCTGGATTAAATCACCAGTGATGACTACAAACAACAGTTTGGTAAACCTCCGCCCCCACCCCCCGTCCCCGCCCCCGGTTTATAGTGCCCATCATTTGTCCAACGTTACATATTGTTTTTTCAAGTAGTGCAGGCACACACAGCCGCGAATTAGTCTTTGTGGCTTTAACTCTTAAGAGCCCAAGTCCGACCACCCCCTGCCCATTATAATAATTATTATGATGAACCCGGTTAAAAAGAACAAACCACTGCACACCAGTACAAGTCACTACTGATTACGCAAGGCGTGGGTCTTCGCCGCTAGGCCCAAGACCTCTGCAGATATTGCGTAATATAGTGGCTTGAAGTGGCTCCTAGTGATCTGAAGATTTCAAGGAAAATTGAGATTTTTGCACGGGCGTTTAAGAGTTAAGCCCTAAAACCTCACTCACTCACTCCGACCCCCCCCCCCCGTCCCCCTGTCCCCCTCTCCTTACTCTAGATCCGCTTCTGCACCTTCCAGTCCGCCGATCAAATTGCGGTGTCTGTAAACGCAGGCCATCACCAAGGAACAATTTGGGCGCGAGCTCCAGCCTGCACTGCCGCTGTTTTCTGCTTCTGCTGAGCTGCCGCTGCTGCTGCTGCTGCTTTTGCCACGATTCGGGATCGCTCTCAGCCCAGGCCCGTTTGTAGCTCAGCTCTGGCCTTGATCGAGGGGACCAAATTGATCATGAGCGAATAATTGATATGGACCCGGGCAGGCTGGGCAAGGGCTGGGCAAGTGGCCCGGCGGGAGCGGAAGATGGGGACTTAAGGCAGCTCTCCGGATGGCGACGAGCCGTCGGCGACACTGTCAGAGTCGGGAGGGCCAAGCGGCGACTGAGTGCCTTCCGCACTGGGGTTGCTGTTTTTTATTTTTTATTTAAACGGAGCTCTTAGGGTCGTGCTTGGTGAAAGTATGCTGTTTGAAACTCCTACCAGTCACTCCCATTGATATCCGACTCGGCCGGGGGTCGTGAGTTCGTATCCCGGTTGGCGCCAAATATTTGTGCTGGCTTTTTCATCGTTGCCGTGTCTTTGATATCAATTTGACATCAGAGCTCTACTAGTTATTAAGAAGACGACGTCAGTTTCTCTGGAGGTCCCGATCGAAATGTAAATGTAAAGGCGAGCCTCTCTCTCTTGACGGAATATTAAAGGTCGCACAGTTGACTGACAAGCAGTATTATGGCTTAGTACAGTCATGACACTTTTTTTTTTTAAAGAACGTTCAAAATGCCTCTGACTTAAAGTCTCACTATGTATGACACTCATACAACAGCGTGTGGAAAACTTGTCATGGAATGCGCTGACTCTGTACATCAGAATCAGTCAACTGGGTCACAGTACAGCATGTGAAACCATTGTGGTGACTCTGGCCGGCGTACTGGTCGTTGTAGAAGTATACCGCGTTCTGAGCAGACGACGTTACTTGGTTGCGGACTGAGAAATGGCCAGATGACACCGATTGGTGGCTATTTTTAGAAACTTTGTCTAGTCCCAGTCGGTTTAGGAACGGACAGTAGTCTCAAAGAAAGTCGTAATTCTGTAACATTAGACTGAAGCCGCAAAGTCACCAAAACGGTCGCAATGGCCAAATGAAACATCTGGCAAACAGCACTAGAGCTTTGAGGGGAACCGGGATAGCCAAATGGTAGAGCGTTGGACTCTCAATGCTCGGTTGGTGAGTTCGAATCCCGGCTGAGGCCAAATATTTGTGCTGGCCTTTTTCTCGTTGCCCCGTCTTTGATATCACCCATACGTGGTGGAAAAGGACGTTAAACTCCCAATTAAACACCCACCCCAACTAGAGCTTTTAAAGAGGCAGTTTTCTACCTCAGCGGCGTTACGAGCATAGCGGTTTTCAAGACAAAATGTAGCGATCTAGACCCTTCCAGCCTTCCGCCTCCCTTAGAACATTTGACGTCTGGCAAGCAAAACCCTCTCCTTTTTTTTTTTTTTTTTTAATGAGATTCACCATTCTTGTGCAAACCTCCACAGAACGAGAGCCGCTTGGCCCTGTGCCGCCGAAAACGTATGTTTTTATTCAGCGCCCATGCAATCATTGAGCACTTAGGGGCAACCGCCATGCAGATCGGTTGAAACCCGCGTCGCTTACAAATGGGAAGCTGACGACATCCAGTGCTATAGACGTGACGCTCTGCCGATCAGACTTCTGGCGGTGTCACTGGAGACATCGTGTTTTCTTTTGCGGAGGTTTCTTTTATTTCGGACTATTTTAGCCTAGCTAAGCTTCGCGGCGTGGCATGTTTGGTTTAGTGCGGTATTTGGACGTACGTCAAAAGAGCGGTACTGTTCTCTGGCCGTGTCCATGTTTTTGCAGGGCACGTCATGCGCTATATAGCCAGCAGAGTTTAACTCTGAATGGTCTGCAACCTCAGCAAATAGCCGCAAACATTGTGTGTGTGTGTGTGTGTGTGTGTGTGTGTGTGTGTGTGTGTGTGTGTGTGTGTGTGTGTGTGTGTGTGTGTGTTAAACTGCAACTCCTTCGGGGGAGCCGGGGTGGTCGAATGGTAGAGCGTTGGACTTCTAATGCTCGGGTCGTGAGTTCGATCCCGGCTGGAGCCAAATATTTGTGCTGGCTTTTTCATCGTTGCCCCGTCTTTGTTATCACCCTATGTGGTGGAAAAGGACGTTAAACCCCCAAACACCCACCTACCCACCCGCAACTCCTTCGACTGTGCATTATCCAGGCAACTCTGTCACAGTTGCAGAGTTTTCATCGCTTCGGAGACCCTTATAAAACCAGAGCGCGAGTTTCCCGTGACATCATTGTTCTTTTCAATCTTTTGGTAAGTGAGCGAAACACATCGCTACAGCGCGTGGTGGGTGTTGAGTGCTGCACGACCTTTCTCGCTCAGTGTCATAACGCAAACTGAGCTGTGAAATCAGGCTGCCCTTGGCTTTTATAGGGGTTTCAGGGACGCTGAAAACTCTGTAACTGTGACTGTGACTGTGCACAGTCGGATAGCTCTTTAAAAACACTGTTTGTGGCTTTTTCTTGAGATTGCAGACCTTTAAGGATATCGGTTAGAAGCAGGTCAGAAAGACAACTTTTCTGGTTGGCCATGAAAGGCATAAGAAAAAATTTAGATTGGTTAATAAAAGCGACATAAAAGGGACGGAAACCACTTAACTTTGACAAAGGACGGCACAGGTCGACGTTTCGGCTTTCGCCTTCTTCAGGACATAAACAAATGGGACATAACTTCAACAGAGTTACCTTTTGTTTGTTTGTTGAAGTTATGTCCCATTTGTTTATGTCCTGAAGAAGGCGAAAGCCGAAACGTCGACCTGTGCCGTCCTTTGTCAAAGTTAAGTGGTTTCTGTCCCTTTTATGTCGCTTTTATTTGCTTAACTTGTAACCACTTCGCAGTCATTACCGTTTCCGTTTCTATTAGATTGGTTAGCAGACGACAATGCGCAGAAGAGAACTGATGCGCCTACAAGCCACTCGGCTGAAATTGCAATTTTATTTGAAATCTTCGGATCACAAGGAGCCATTTCAAGCCACTATTATGCAATCTGCAGCTGTCTCGGGCCTAGCAGGAAGGCTTAGGGTTTGCGTAATAGTGGTTTGAAGTGGATCCTACTGGTGTGTAATAGTCAGCGGTTTGTTCTTTTTAACCAGTCTTGTCATGCAGCGGACAGAGGATGGTCTGGCTCGGGCTATTACGGGATATAGAGACTTTTTATTTTTATCTTTTTTTTTTTGGGGGGGGGGGGGTGGTGGTGGTGGTGGTGGTGGTGTGGTTAACCATACCAACGGTATTCCATTCACCTTCAGCTCGAACCTCGTTCCAGAATTTTGGTGTATGTGTGTGGGAGGGGATGGGGGAGGGGGGGGGGGGCTGTATTCGTTGGTTGGTTGTCTTGGAATTTCACGTCCTGTTTCACCACGCACGGTTGACTGATACCAAAGATTGGGCGAGAACACCAGGCCTACACAATGTATCTTTTCTGATGAAGAATTCATCCGTTTCTATTGTTTATTCAAGCCATTAATTTTCAGTTCTCTTTAAAATCACACACACACACACACACACACACACACACACACACACACACACACACACACACACACACACACACACACACACACACACACACACACAATCTCAGCGACAGACGCCATGCCACTACGATCATCCAATGACCTGTCATGACGTCACTCTGACAACTCTGTTCCCATCTCGCCATCTACACTAGGCAGGCAATATCCTCTGGTCAGACAGTAAATCCCCGACAAACTACAACGCCAGCAGCAGACTCACGAAATTAGTCAGCCCGAGATAGCTGTTGGTAAACCCTCTGTCTAGTCCTCTATAAACACAGGATGGATTGCCGGCCATTGAGGGGGAATAGTTAAAGGCAGATGTCTCGACATATCTAGGCACACAAATTAATCGTTCTGAACCTTCGGCCCTGTGCAAAACATCACATCACTTATAGACACATGCACAATTACAACCTCTCACAGGTGGGCACAGAGCCAACAGAAGGCTACACGCAAAGCGAAAAGCGAGGGGACTGCTGTTGTGTTACGGTCATTCTTTTAGAAGCACAGTTAGTGAGTGAGTGAGTTTTTATGGCTGAACTCCTAAAAGTCCATGGAAATTTCGCTTACCTTCGGGTGTTATATTTGGTTTGGTTGCGTCTATAGGCGTTTGTCAAACAGCGGTACTGTTCTCAGGCCGTGTCCATATGCGCTTAGTATTTATCTTTGTTTTACCTAGTTGTAATTGTTATTTGTTTTCTACGCTTTTTTTGTAACCGGGAGTTCGATAAATTAGCATGAAGGTGCAGCGTCTCCTGCATGTCCTAGGTTTATATTGCCCCGTAGACCAGTTTGCATCCTTTGTCCAACGTTACATTTTAGTTTTTTTTTCATGTAGTGCAGGCACACTCAGCCGCGAATTAGTCTTTCTCACTCACTCACTCTCAGGCCGTGTCCATATTTTTGAAGAGTATGTCATGCGCTACATAGCCAGCAGGGTTTGAAAAGCCGATGCAAAAATCGCAACTTTACTTGAAAACTTCAGATCACTAGAGGCCATTTCAAACCACTATTTTGCAATCAGCAGCGATCTCGGGCCTGGTGGGGGAAGGCCCACGCCGTGCGTAATAGTGGCTTGAAGTGGCTCCTACTGATGTGCAGTGTCTCTTTCTTTTTAACCAGCCTTATCTTATAGTGGTCAAAAGGGTTCAGCTCCGTTCCGTTATAGCCACGCAAGCACCAAAGACTAATTCGCGGCTCTGTGTGTCTGCACTACTTGAAAAAAACATAATTGTAACATTGAACAAATGATGCAAATTTCCGTCCCTTGATCATCACTCTCTTGCAAACGGAAAACCAACTTCAATCTTCTAGTTTCGCTTTCCAGCTTTTCAAGACAAAAACGTGTACGTACAGGCGCATCACAAGCACAAATGTTCCAAAACAGAAGTTGCCTCCTATATGAAGCCCAGTCATTTTGGAATAGGCGCATCTAATCTTTTATGTGGAACTTCATAATCTTCTCTGTTTAAATAAGAAGACATTGGGGCGGTCGGTGGTCTAGTGGTTAATGCTTTGTCACCAGTGCGAGAGGTCAAGTTTGAATCCCACTCGGGGCGAAGAATTTTTCTTTCTCGTATGTGGCACCGTTCGGCATTCGGGTCGACCGTCGGGGGTTCTCTCCGGGTACTCCGGTTTCCTCCCCGTCGGCTTTGGAGGTGTTCAGCCCACAAAACCCGGTGGTCTAGTGGTTAACTTAGTCATCAATGCGCGAGGTCAGGTTCAGTTCGAGTCCCAGTTGAGGCGAAGAATTTTTCTTTCTCGTATGTGGCACCGTACATTCGAGCCGATCGTCCAGGGGTTCTCTCCGGGTACTCCGGCTTCCTCTCCCTCTGCTTTGGAAATGTTCAGCCCACAAAAAAAAAACAAAAAAACTGGACTTCTGAAATTCCGAAACTTAGTTGCTGAGCTTGCCCTTCGCAACACGTGATTGTAACCTGTTCATGTCAGAGAGAATGCGTGTGATTCACGTGAGCGTGCGTGTTGGGTTTAGCTCGCGGTGCTTTCGACCAATTATTTGGGATAAAGCGCCTATATTAATGCGATTGTTGTTAAAGTTGTAGAATTCTTTCGCCGGCGGCAAGTCGCAATTTCTAGAGTGTATAGGCGGATCATAGTTCTTTTGTCAAAACCCCACCATTCGTAACAAGGCCAAATACGCTTTCCTCGAATCTAACTACTTGTGTAAATGCCATCTGCCTCGTCCCGTAATCGCCCAGTTCTCTTTAAAACGGAGCGAGATTGCAGCCAGCCATTGACGGCTCCGGAAAATAACAGATTTAGCCGTCTTACGAACAATGGAGAGGAAAGGGCATGTCAACAGACACACTGATACAGGTGAAACTGAGTATCGTCTGTCACTAGTATAGCAACTGAATCATTGGACCTGCTGAAGTTCTGTTCGATGCGCTGTCCCGCTAGCTCAATATTGGAGGAAATTCGCACGACAAATACGCACAAAATCCGCCTGTAAAGCCGGCGAGGGCATTGTCGACAAACGAAATAACAGATCCCCTCCAGATAACTCTGTGCGCTCATATTAAATTTTCCACACACGGGCCCTGTCCGGCATTATTCGTGATGAGTGCAAACAAGAAGGTGTCAAACACAGGACTAGATAGGAAGAGAAATGGTAATGAGGGAACTTATCGGCAATAACATTCCTTTTCGGAGGGGGGGGGGGGATGGGGCGGTGAAGTCTGTGAACTTACACAGTGGCGATATGCAAAGGCGGGGGAGGGCGGAGGCTGTGGTGGGGGAGGGGGGGGGGGGGCAAACGGGAGTCTGCTTCTGGTAGGTAGGTCGGCGTTACTGAACAGAACATTAAAAACTGACCTTTTTCGGGGGTGGGTAGGGGTGTGTGTGTGGGGGGGGGGGGGGGGGGGGATTACTCTCAATATTTCACTCTTACATCACAGGCAACAGCAGACTCGGCTGTCGATGAGGGACTCGACAAAGTTGCTTTCTCAGTCGTCTTACGGTCTCCGCCCATTTCAGACGGTGAAACCATATTCCAGTCTCAAACTGGCAATTTCAATCAATGGAAACGAGAGAGAGAGAGAGAGAGAGAGAGAGAGAGAGAGAGAGAGAGAGAGAGAGAGATTTGTGACGAGACTTTGTTTTACAACGGCAGAAGATGAAGAACTTTCAAGTGTAGCCATTTGTTCACATTTACCGTTTCACTTGAGACCCATAATGTTCTGCATGGTAAAATATATATTTAAAACAGAAAAGGTTATGAGGAGAGAGAGAGAGAGAGAGAGAGAGAGAGAGAGAGAGAGAGAGGATCACAGTGTCACAGCGTGGTTTCAGTCCTTGACCAGGGGCGCACATAGTATTTACACATCGAGTTCTTTGAGAAAACTGATGCTGTTTACAATAATACGACGCTTGTTGCGTTATGCTGCTTACTGTGTTCAGTTACTGAAGACCAGCGCCTGAAGTCAAATTGCCCACACACTGACTCGGTTCATTCGAAACCATTAAACTGTCTATGCAGTCACCATCTGACTTCAGGGCAGGCAGGATAACAACTTGACCACATTTGTGATCACTTTAACAACCACATTTGTTGTCACTTTAACAACCAGATTTGTCATCGCTGATGACGGTCCGGTCAGCCAATGAAAAGGACACCATCGAGCAACTGCGTCCTTGTCGCGAGACTGTCATGCCAGAATGATAATTAAGAAACACTGAAAGACCGCCAGTAGGTCCCATTATCAGCGGTCCCAACTGGTTTGGGCAGCGTGGTGTCAGGCAAGGCATTTCAAGCGGCGACGGGAGGATCAGCTCCCGAGAGATGCACCCGGGTGGCGGACGAGCTGTTTGCGTTAGATAACCCTCGCAAGTCCCTCCCGCACTCCCCTTAATGACAGCAATATTGCGCGCCTTAACGATTTGATAAGCCCACTCGACGGGCCCGTGTGGCAAATATTTGCCAATTCGTTCTCGCCGATCACCCCTGTGTCTGTCTTGACGATCACTGGCAGTCAAGGCTAGAGTCTCGCTCTTTTTTTTTCTCCCTCTAGTGGCTGGGGTGTCGTTTAACTTGTAGTGTCAGAAGTAAAAAAAAAACGTTTAAGTGGTGAGGGTGGTGTGTGAGTGTGTGAGGCGGTGAATGATAAGATGAAAACTGAGAGACAGGATAGCGCGCGCACTGACACACACGCGCGGGCGCTCACACACACACACACACACACACATACACAAACACACACACACACACACACACACACACACACACACACACACACACACACACACACACACACGCGCGCGCGCGCGAGAGAGAGAGAGAGAGAGAGAGAGGGATTTGTGACGAGACTTTGTTTTGCAACGGTAGAAGACGAATAACTTTCAAGTGTAGCCATTTGTTCACATTTACTGTTTCACTTGAGACCCATAATGTCAGTTCTGCATGGTAAAATATATATTTAAAACAGAAAAGGTTATGAAAAGTCGATCCTCACAACTTGAGGCGACACAGGCTGAAGAGAAAGTGATTCGAGCGCAACTGATTATTTCTTTCTGTCGGTCATTGCGTGTTTCGCGCTCTGCTAAACGGAGTCCCGCCCACCGCTAAGCGCTGTTCCAGTGTTTATGGTCACCCCCTGTCAGTTTTCTCCGCTACACTCTCAGTCAGCCCCCAAAATACACCTTTTATTTCTGCACGCCCCTCCCACTGACTAAGTACCTACTCCGCTATTGCTGTATTTGTCTCCGGGTCCGTCTTCTGATAGACCGAAGTTATGCAGAACGTACTAGTGAAGTGGAATTTTTGGTGCTTCTGAAAATGCCTTACCGTCTGACGCGTTTGTTTCGGCTTCCTTCCTATACCGTAAATCAGTGATCTCGCCTCAAGTTTCAGTTTGTTTCAGTTGACTGCCGACAAGCGCTGAATCGCTGTCTTTCAGCCCCTACTTAAGTTATAGACGGTATGCACACCTATTCAGTTACAGAATCTTTGTCTTTGTTTCTGTATATTGAAAATTGTGAATTGCCTTAATTAATCGTTTAGTGTTTGTCAACTGATTCAAAAACTGATCGAGTTTCCTAATGGTTGTTCAGAACTTGATGACAAGCGCTGTATGGTCGTCGTTTTGGTCTGGGTCGGTCGTTTCAATTTATTGTCGCCGGGTATGCAGACTATGTACACTTCACGATCATTGTCAAAACTTAAAAAAAAAAATAAAATCGTGTTTACACTGGCGTACTATGCCGACACGAAAACCCCACGGAGTTTGCCTGTCCGGCTGTCGGCATGGCATGTGAAAATACTTTTAAAAAAAAAAAAAGTTTGACAATCTACGAGTGCGTATGGTTTTATAATAGGGAGATGGGGTTGGCGTGTCAGCGACATGGCAGTGACATGATACTACGACTATATTTTTTGCATTTTGACTATCGACGAGTGCCTGTAGTTGTTTCAGTAGGACAAGCAATAACGCGAATCAACCGTGATAGTCATCAATGATCGTCAGTGCAAAGCCGCAAATTAACAAGCATTTTACGCCAGGCCGGCACTTCGGCTCGATAGATCCGCAACCACACTGACTGTGCACAGCAAGAGAGTCGTGACCGGACGGTGTGGCTGGAATTATTACGGTTCCTCACACAGGAGGGAATCAGTGCTATAGGTTGAGTGACACGCACTAACGGTAGTACCCCCCTCCACCTTCCTCCTTCGCGCACCCTCTAACTCAGTTCCCGGTGGAGCCTGTAACGGCAACCGAGCTTACAGATAGGAGAATTAACAGAGTACACACACAATCTGGAAAGAGAGATGTGGCGGCAACACAAGGCGGCGGGGGCTGATTAGGCCAGGCCCACTTCCAGGGTGTATGCTAGGCGCGGGGCGGGAACTCAACTAAACGGCGGGCGAGCAGCACGTGCGCCGCGAAGTAAATAGCTCGTTCTCCAGTTCTGCGGCGCTGCACTGAAAGACAACTATACTTCTCCTCAACAGACATTATAGTGTATGCGCGCGAAGAACGAAGGGGAGGGGAGGAGGGACGGCGGAGGGGGGCAGGGGGGGGGCAGACTGAATGAGGAGCGAAGCTCGTTGAGAAAGAGAGGCGGGTGGGGTGGAGTTTACAGACAGGCAAGCGAGAGTCATTGACTGGAGCGATTTGATACGTCGATTCCCGGACTCCCCCTCTGTGAGCACTTCGTGTGAGAGGCAGCAGCAGTTGAAGCCGCGACTGACTGTCCGTGCACGCGTCGCCCCCGCCCGGCCGTCGGTCACCGCCCTAAGTGCTGATGTTGGTGGCTGTGTGAACTGAGCCTCGTGAAGAAGATGTGATCACCCTATTCAGTCTCGTAAAACGGTGATACGCTGTTTACACGGTCACACACTCGGCGCCGGTATACAGTCATCATCAGACGCAGTGCTCAGTTCAGTGCTTGGGCGTTCACCTGTATCAGTGCCTGGCGCTTCTCAGTGGGCAGTCCCGGTACGTTTAATTGACAGATTCTTCTCAGTTTTACTGGCAAGGATTTGGTGATTTGGTGACTAGTCTCACCATTGATAGCGACAGTGTTGGATTTCTCAGCAGATCCTTATACTGGCAAGGACCTGGTGAATAGCTTCTCCTTTGATAGTGGCTGACTGTGACTGTGCCGGCCGGACTGCCAGTAAGCTGACATTAACTGCTACGTCAGTTCAGAAGGCGACTCACTCAGTTTAGTCAGGGCCAGCTGAACTGAGTTCTCACTAAGTGTGGGGACTATTGCGTCACCTAATCAGTTCTGACGCCGTGCGATTTCGGATGCTGAAGAATAAAATCCTGACAACCACTCCAAACATTGAATCCAAGTATCTCAAGCTAAGACGGTTCTTCATCACGGTATCCGTCCTCTTCTTCGTGCTTGTTGACGACTAAGTCAGTACTGACTCCCTTCTCCCCTCCTGTTTGCTGTCAGTGACTCTGTGCCCAGATTGACTCAGTAAGGCGGATCGAGGTCAGTATATCCAGACGGTAACAGTTCAGTAATTGAAAGGTCCTACACTTCCACTAGTTCCAGTGGCTTGCGGACGTCGCTGATCAAAGATCAGACTCAAACCAGTCAATCTCATCTGACTGGAAAAGAAACCCTGAGTAAAAACAGGACTGTGTGTGACGTGACTGAAAAAAAAGTAGAAACTTGAGAGTAAGAGAGAGAAGGACTGGCACAAACACACAAGAAGAGAAAAAGAGGCAAAGATACATTGAGACATTGAGAAAAGGAAAAATCTCAAAAGCGTGGACGGAGTGTCTGATTTGATCGGGTGTTTGCTGACACCACGTGCAAGGTCTCAGACAGTTTTCATCGGGCCGGCGTCTGCACGACACTCAAGGGAGGATTTTTTTGTGCAATTCCCCGCCGCGCGCGCCGTCAATCTGAACGGATGCGAACCAGCTGAAAAACACGTCCACGTTGACATCGATTTCTCTCCCCTTGAAACAGGCGCATAGTTCTCTCCCCTTAGCTTCAGAGACAGCGTGGGGAAGGGTGACACACAGCGATCTGATTTCCAGAACAGTTATTAATGATTTTTTCCCCGTCAGTTTAACTGGCGAATGAATTCCCAAGGCGGCTTTCAAGCGAAAACAATTCAGATTTTATTAGGGGAGAGAATACGCTGTTGTGTTTGCACAGAACCTCTCCACTGCTGAAAAAAAATAGAAGAAAAAAAGAAGTGGCCTCGGCGCTGTGATCGAGTCGATCAAGATGGACTAGTTATCGTCGCGGACAAATTTGTTCTCTCACTCGCGCGAGAGCTCTCGGGGAAGGGGGAGATAATTGGTATCAAATGCCGCATGTTAAGCGTCAGATATTGATCGTGCAAATAGAGGCTGTTAACATTTCACCCTTGATTTTGGACTCGTAGGCGGCGGCTGTTTGCAGTTGTGATTGTAGGAGCAACGTCTATATTAATTTCTCTGTGCTTGAGACAGGCAAGAACTCTATTTGCGTCGAGTGCCGTTTGGAGCGGAGTTTCTTCTTCTGAGCTAATCTGTCATCGTAGTCAGTTCAACCCTAGTCTCTGTCTAAGACGTTGACGGTCTTGTTTGAGTGTTGACGGATTCTAGTGACTGTACTGAGATGAGCGAACTATTGATACCTTTATTGAACTTTGACTTTTAGTGAACCTGGACTACTGGAACCGTGAGTGGTCTTTTCGGTGACTTTGGTTAGTGACAGTGCCTAGTTGAAGATTTGTTTAACCATAGTCACATAATATAATTAAAACAAACAAACAAATTTGGTGACTACAACAGAGGTTATACCGTCTTTTACGTCGATTTTGAAGAAAATTTGTGCTGACCGTTACTTCGACAGTGACTGAAAAGGTCACGGTTGGCTGCCTGATTGAGAGACTGACTGAGGTGACCGCTCCAAAGAGGTAGCCGCCTGAGAGAGGTGACCGTGACTGAGAGGTTGCCTGTGTGGTGATGCGGGAGGCATTGTCCACTAGCGTGCACTGCCACATGGACCGATCGTCCACACAGGCGGCCGCAGCGGGTGTCGGGGTGATCGGACTTGGAGTCAGCGTGATGGTCTCCCCTAGAGGCCAGCTACACGGGGGCGCTGCTGGCGGCTACCCGGTGGTGACGAACGGGGGTTTGAACCTGAACCCCTCGGTGACATACACGACGCCGAGGACGTGGCACCCGCACATCTACGAGCGGCCTCCTCGCCAGCCCACCTCCTTCTTTATCGCTGACATCCTCGGCCTGAAGGACTCTCTTCGTCATGGCGACAAACTCACGCGACCATCATCTCCTGGGGAGCGTCACCATCATCGCCACCATCATCATCACCATCATCAGCAACAGCAGCAGCAGCAGCAGCAGAGGCAGAGGTCGTCGTCAGGCGAGGGAGGGGAGAAGAACGCCAGGTGCTTGAAGCAGGACATCAACCGCAACGACAAGTTGTGCACCAACAGCAACAGCAGCATCAGCAGCGCCAGCTCCAACGCCAGCGCTGGACGACCTCTTGGGTCTCCTCAGTCACCCTGCTCTGGTGAGTAATTCACTGTTAAAAAGGCCAGACAGTTCGTACTGTTGTAGTTTTCGCGTGTATGGATGTTGTCTGGTGTCAGTATGTGTCGTGGTATTGCTGTTTGGTGTACGAGTGTGAATCGTGATACTGGTGGTGGTGGTGTTCCTGAGCTGAATGCTCCCAGGGTCTTCTTTGGATGAGAGGATTGTGTGTGATGATGAGTGTGTGACCGTTTTCAAGTACATACACTGTCTCCGTTGCGTTGGAAACCACACTTCGGAGGATTTGGTCTACGTTGCTAGGGAATTATTGTTATGCTTGGAGATGCAGATGGATGTTTGAGGGTTAAACGTCATTTCCCACCATATATGGGGAGCCGGGATAGCCGAACTGAAGAGCGTTGGGCTCTCAATGCTCGGGCCGTGAGTTCGAATCCCGTCTGGGGCCAAATATTTGTGCTGTCCTTTTTCTCGTTGCCCCGTCTTTGATATCACCCTATGTGGTGGAAAAAAACAAAGTCCTAAACACCCAACCCACCCTTTCCACCATATACCGGCGATATCAAAGACGGGGTCACGATGAAAAAGGCCAGCACAAATATTTGGTCCCAGCCGGGATTCGAACTCACGACCCCGAGCATTGGAAATCCAACGCTCTACCATTCGACCACCCCGGCTCCCCCTGTTAAGCTTGGAGCTTGCCATGGCTAAAGGTAATCCCCATATAACAAGGATAGCAATAACAACATTCTTTTTATAGCTTCCTGATCTTGGTGGTGTTTGATGAGGGAATCATGAACTTTTACCAAAGATCCTGATTTGTCAGTGTGGGTCCACGGTAACAGGACCCCGTGGCTGTTAGCACTGGGTCAGATATATCTCCTGATTGTGTGGTGCTGGTATTGTTGTTGTTCTTGTTGTCGTCGTTGCTTTGTTTTTGTTTTTTTGTTGTTTTTTTTAATTTCTTTTTTGGAACGTATATACATATACATGCCACAGACGTTCATGGACAACAGACCTACATAGTAGTTGGACATATCATGTCACTCTCAAGCATGTCAAATACAACAAACATATATATATACAACACGTAAACACATAAATACACACACACACACACACACACACACACACACACACACACACACACACACACACACACACACACGCGGACGCACGCACGCACGCACACACACAGACACACACACACACACACTGATCCGAATAGCAATCCTAATAGTGATAGTAATAACAGTGTAAAGAAAGAGTAATTATATGAAATTAATAGACACAAATAATTAACAAAGCACACACTCACATACACAAACGCTCCATCTCACAGAGTAATATCTGCACATCACAAAGCCAGAATCATTATAAACATCATCGTTGCTTTGTTAGTGTGCTGGTGATAGTTATCATGGTAGTGGCCGTCCTTGTACCAAATTCAGTTCATGATGGAATGAAGGGCGAAGGACACAAATACACAGAGCGTCAAAATACCTATATTCCCTATCAGCTTCGGGCATCATAGTCACCCCTAAAATTGCTTCAATTACTACCATGAACAGACCATTCAAAGGCACGCACCTGACAGGGGGTTTAAAAAAAAATTGAATGTCTCCTTTCCGCTCAGGCCTCACTGGAGTAATGCACGTCTACTTTCTCTTTTGGCCAGAGAGGCAGTTCACACAAATCCGCTTGCCTCACTTGTGTCCAACTTCTTTGCAAAACGTCCCAGCTTCACTGGCAGCTTGCCTCTTTTTGTGATCGCCTGGCATGCACCTTGACCTACATAACACAAAAAAATCACGAAAACCACGCTTTTTCATGACAACAAAAATCGCGACAGACTAACACACTTGCCAAACAGGGTAGCTCAAACAAACACCATACATTACCCACACGGTCAATTTGTGTCCTTACACCTGCAGCGTCACAAGTTAGGCAAATGCAAAGAAACATTGGGTGGTCTTGTGTGCTTAGATATGAAACTTTCTTGGGTAGGCTTGCGTGGTTTGGAGTAACGTGTAAGGGAAATCACGTGTTTTCATTGCTGTTGTATTGTAAGTCTGCTAAAAATGACTGACCTGACGTCGAGAAAATAATACACGCACTGACGAACTGTCTGACGGTAATAAGTACCCACCATATTTTTTATCACTCAGTCTACCCATTGCTTAATAGTGACAGAGGCTGTTATTTATAGCAATGCTGTTTCTGGCTTGTTTTGTCATGCATGTACACTCCTGTGATCCTCTCCCCCCACTTTGTAACTAACAGGCTGTAGATCTACACCAGTAAACCATTTCATATTTTCTCTCAGTCGTGACATCGCGCAACATTTTCGTCTCAGTGCAGAGCTTAAAAGGAATTGCTAAATTAAGTGGATGACTTCGATAAAAATGCCATGAGAAACCCAGTCACCCAAACACTCACCCAGAAATATCCTGTTATTTCAGGCCACAGAGACAATCCAATTGTAGTGGTCCGCCGTCAATAGTGAAAAAGATTTGCTCCGAAATTATCCCAAGAAATAGTTTTGGCGACAGAGACAAAGACGAAGGTAGAAACAGTTTAAGCTGTCTTTCTTTACCAGCCCTTAGCGACAGAGGAATGTTGGAAATAATTGATGTTAGTTCTTTGGACCGACAGCAGCAGTACTAAGCTGTGTTGGTTCGTGATGGAATTCTGTGATTTCTCCGACCACTGTGTATTGGCCCATTATCTGAAGCCTACTGGGGCTGCTTAATTCGTCGGCAAAAGCCACTGTAGTGACGTGAATTTGTCGGCAAAAGCCAGTATAGTGGCGTAAATTGCCTTCACCAGATCATGATAAATTGGCGACTACTTAGTGAGTTCATAAGGTTATCTCTCAAGAACAATTGGCGGGATAAGATGTTGAAATGGTGTATGCGTTAGAGAGGGTGTATACTTGAGAGAGAGAGAGAGAGAGAGAGAGGGTATCAATGAAAATCACGAACTTTATCCTATGAGTATGGCATGCAAAACAGGATTTGTAAACACTAACTAAACGAAACTTAACTAAACGTTTATAAATAGGATCATGGTTAGAAATGTACAAGGTGAAAAAAAGCAAATGAGGATCAATTTATGAAAGTAACATAGTCATAAAACAATGGGTTATGGAAACAATCAAGAGAGAATACACTAAACAGTCATTCTCAGGTGTTGAGGGGTTTGGGTTAGTCTTAAATTAAACAGGACCAACCCAAGTAATTCCGCTTACACCACACCCTTAGTCAGAATGTCTTGATTTGTTACTTTGCGGTTGCTTTGTGTTAACTCCAAAAAAGTTTTTTTTTTAACCCAAAACAAACAAAAAAAGAGAAACAAACAAACAAACAAACAAACCAACAAAAACAAAAACAAAAACCAGCAATAACAACAAAATATAGAGAGCTAGAGAGCGATTTTATTCGTCTGCCGAACTGCGAACAGACACTAAAACTGCTTGATTTTTCCCCCGTGGTTTTCACGGCAAAGCAGGTGCTTCTAAAATTACATCTGGCCTCATTTTGCAGCAGAGCCGCCTTTTTTTTTTTTCTTTTTTTTTTTTTTTTCTTTTTCGATGACAGATTGTATTCCCGGCTGTGTTCTCTACATTTTCATGTGCGTGCTCGGCAGCTTCGTTGGTTGCTCGATTGGTTAGTATGTTTTATGATCGGTTCAGCTGGTTCCGTATGTATTTTTGCGGTCTGTGGTGTTGCTGGTTTTAACGCTGGTGCTACTGGTCACGGTTGCCCTGTCGACTTTTGAATTTGTTCTTTTGCGTTTAGTGGTTTTCCTCGTCGTTTGCCTCGTTTAGTGTTTGCTGTTCAGGTCTTTTAATTTCGTTTTTTGTTGTTGTTGTAATCAGCATTAATTTTTTCATCCTTTAAACGACCCCCCCCCCCCCCCCCCCTCCTTCCACCCCTACACTTCCCTCTTCTCCCACCCCAGAAAAATGTCCCCATGACTGTCCTCCAGTCCAGCAACACAGGGGAAGGGGGTGGGAGGGGGTCAAAATGGACGCCCTTTCTCCGTTGCTGGCTACGCCGCCACAAAAGTTTCCGCGACAATTGTTGTCATTTACAGTCGTTATTTTAAAACATGAACGTATACACATAGACTGTAATAACGTTTTAGCTGAAGTAGGTTTCTGGGTGTTAAACAGCTCCTTTCGATCGTTATAAACGACAAGTGAAAATCCGAAGGGTTTTTTTTTTTCGGTGCTGTGGCGTTTTGAATTTGGAAAAACGCGGTGTTGTGGCGTTTTGAATTTGAAAAAACGCGGTGCTGTGGCGTTTTGAATTTGGAAAAACGCGGTGCTATGGCGTGGGAACCCGCTGATTGACGATGCAATGATTTGGAGCGGCATGGCACCGGAAAAACGCCCGCCGTCCATTTTGTTTCACCCCTGTGAGCAGTGCAAGTCTTAAGCGTCGCGTTTGAAGTGTTTCTCCTTCACCTCCATCCCCCCAAAACACACCCCACCCTCATCACACACACACACACACACACACACACACACACACACACACACACACACACACACACACACACACACACACACACACACACACACACACACACACACACACACTTCCCACCCCAACAGAGAGAGAGAGAGAGAGAGAATTTGACATTTGAAATAACTTTATTTGAAAACGGTGGAAGTTTTGGTCTTGCGAACAGTTTTCAAACTTGCCGTTTTGAAAAACAAACAAATAAACAAAAAACCAAAATGATCGAATATACTTGAAACTGGAACATGAAACTTTACACACACACACACACACACACACACACACACACACACACAACACAACACAACACAACACAACACACACACACACACACACACACACACACACACACACACACACACACACGTCTGATCACCGGCCTTCCAGCATTTGCATCTTCGCGCCCTTCTCACGCCCAAAAGTGGCCCGCCGTAAATTGCTACTTGTTGACCAAACGAATTACCCAGACTCTCAAATCGATCAGCGCCAGTTTAAGCCGACGACTCGCCCGCCGATTTCGTCCCTACCAGAAGCAGCGCCTTTCCCTCTTCAACAGACGATCAGTCATCGAACCCTGTTTATCTAACATCGAGAACACCAGGGCTAGCACCGTTTAGTGCCACAGGGCTGCGGAGAGTGGTGGTGAAGTGATGGGAGAGGGGGGGAGGGGGGGGGGGGGGGGGGGGGGGGGGGGGTGATGGGGAAGGGGTTCTGGCAGTTTGCCCACCTTAAGGCTGATCGGATCGGATCATGTTTTCAGCTGATTCGCGACAGACTTCGTGCTTATTTATTTATTTTTATTTTTTTGCTTTTTTTTTCCTCTCCAAAACATGATTATGCTTCCAACGCTCTCTCTCTCTCTCTCTCTTTCACACACACACACACACACACACACACACACACACACACACACACACACACACACACTCTCTCTCTCTCTCTCTCTCTCTCTCTCTCTCTCACTCGAAAGAGAAGTTAACTCGTGCTGAACTCGGGAACGTGTTCAGTCACCATCGTTCCTGTTCTTGAAACTTTAAAATGAACAGGTCGCGAAAGAAAGAGAAATACATTGTTTTTTTCTGTGAATGTTGATGATCGGGTGTCGAGAGCTCCGAGGCAACACACGAATCCTGTCACGTGACGCTATCATTTGCATGCGAAGGAAAGCGACGATAAAATTGAAAGAGCTCTGAGACAGTCTTTGTGGAGTTCACTCGCGCAGTAGTTACGGCGTCTGTTCAAAACTTCTTTTTTTTTGTTTTTGTTTTTGGGTTTTATTGTTGTTGTTGTTGTTGGCACTTCGAAAGGTAGGCATCATCCTTAGGCTGATGTTGCGCTACACGGGAGAACGTAAAGTCCGAACAAACAGCGAAAATGGTGTTTTTTGTGTGACATGCGGCTACAACATGCCTTCATCCTAATCAGTTTTTCCTTGTTTGTTCCTACAAAAACGTCTCTCGTGTTTCGTGAGCCTAAGTAGGCAATTTTGAAAGCAGTGTCAATCTGTCCTGTTTCACTCTCCCGATCAGTCTTTTAACGTGGACGAAATTGGCGGTAATGAATTTCCTGCGTCGGAATTCTGAAGACCTCAGTGAAACGGTCATCTTCGCTGATCAGTCTTTTGGCTCAAAGACGAAAAGATCGCCCGCAGCGACTGCCACCAATCGCGCCTCCCCAGACAGGAGAACAAGCGATCAAGGGGCGGCGATCGATGGCTGGGTGATTGGATCTGCGAGAGCGCGGTGGATGACACGATGATGCATGGGCCAATCACGCCGCACGACTCCAGTCATCAAGCGGAGCTGGCCCCCGCTTCCTGCAGTCGCCGCATCTTCGGACACGCGTCACCCCTAGATTGTGCCGGGAGATACCGTCCACTCTCAGACTGACCGATGCTCCTTTGGGAACCAAGGACTATGAGCGTCTCTATAGATACCGGGGGGGGGGGGGGGGGGGCAGTGGGGGAGGGGATTGAGTCAGTGACAGAAAGGGGGGAGGGGGTGCTAACTTCTTAAGTTCGGAAATCGCCAATGATGAGATGTCACACTTCAGCCACCGCGCTTTTGTTGTTTATGATCGTCTTGGATGAGAAGAACTGGGGAAGGGAAAAGGGGAGGAGGGGGGAGGGGGGGGGCAGGATCATAGTCAGGGGGTAGTGGAGGGGTTGAACTGGGAAAGTTATGGTCCCCTCTGGTGCTGCAAATGTCTTTAGAATGATTTTGCGGCCGATCGGGCGTCAAATCATTAGAATCGTTTAACTGTGGCGGATGAAAAGCTGCCACTGACATTGGCAGTTCAGTCGCAGAGTAGCTGGCAGGGATTCCCAGCAGACGCCAATGTCTATCTCGTGGATGTTGGGCTGCGTTTGGATGTATATTTTTTTTTTTTTAAAAATAATTAACTATTGCCGGCACTTCTTCTTGCTGAGGACGATTCTGGAAAGGAGCATAGAATACATTATGTTGTATTCAAGTGCTTCGATATTCTGGAAACAAGATGTCACATGCCGTGGCACTTTCTGCACATTTTAAGAGAGAATGATATGAATAAAAATCGTGAGTGAAATTACCGTCACAGACGAAACAGTTTAAATGCGTTCTATTCACCTCAGCAAGACTGGAATAAGTATTGTGTCCTGACCATAGTCACAGTTGCAGAAACTCGATTCAGAGACATTTAAAAAAAAATTAAAAACAGATCAAAAGATAGGAGTAATTGAAGCAAGCAGCACTTTGCGAGTGTATTACATGCACAAGGAATGATGCATCGAGCATAAACAAATTAGTCCATATATACAAACTGATTTTATTTGTTCTTTCTTGCTTTCGTTGATTTCTTTTCCTGTTCTTTGTTTCCCTTCCTTTTCCTTTCTTCCCTTCTTCTCCTAGTTTTTCGTTTTCTTTTTCGGGAAGCCAGGACAGCGTAATGGTAGAGCGTTGGACTCTCAGTGCTCGGGTCGAGAGTTCGCATCCCGGCTGAGGCCAAATATTTGTGCTGGAATTTTTTTTGTCGTTGTTCCGTCGGTCTTTGATATCACACATACGCGGTGGAAAACTTGGACTTGAGGACGTTAAGCTCCCCCCCCCCAACCCCCCCCCCCCCAAAAAAAAAACAACAACAAAAAACCCAACAACAACAACAAACAAACAAACAAGAAACAAACAAAAAACAAAACAAAACAAAACCAAAACAAAACAAAACAACAAACAAACAAAGCAACCCCCCCCCCAAAAAAAAACAAAAAAAAAACAACAACAACAACAACAAAAAACCAAAACAAAACAAAAAACCAAAACAAAACAAAAAACAAACAAACAAACAAACAAACCACCACCAACAACAACAACAACCCTTTTCCCCTTTTTTCCGTCAAAACATTTTGACACGAAAGAATTTACCGAGGACCCTGACAATATAAGGATGGGGCAGAGAAGCGAAATAATGGCCCTCCCTAGATCTGTCTGATCAGCGTTAGAAGCCTGGCCCGCTAGTCCTGGCGATGGTCGTAAGGACCCCAGGAGAGACTGCCCCGCGGTCCTGCCGCCAGTGACAAATGGTCCCTAGAGAGTGTTCAAGAAAAGACGATGCTTATTTAGCTGTCCAAGGAGTCGCCATGGCCGGATAATAAAGCGACTACCCATGCAAACGGCGACCGTCTGGGAGCGGAGATAGTACTTGCGCTCTGCCATTTAGTGCTGCCAGCTATACGGTGGAGCGTCTTGTCGTTAGTGGCTCACTGTTCGTGAACTAGAATTCATGAATTTACTGGCAGAGAGAAAGGAGGGAGGCGGGGGGGGGGGGGGGGGCAGTTATGTATTCTTACCCCACGGTGCGCTCTGTCCTTGCTGATTTGAATAATGTTGTAGTAGTAGGAGTAGTCAGTCGGTGCCCGTACAAAGATAGGGAAGTTGTGTTAGGTACAATATCCACCACGTACAGCTCTTGCTCATTTGAATAATAATAATAATTATTATTATTACTATATCAGATCTGAAAAATAAGGGGAGCCGGGGTGGCCGAATCAAAGAGCGTTGGACTCTCAATGCTCGGGTCGTGAGTTCGAATCCCGCCGGCTGGGGCCAGATATTTGTGCTGGCCTTTTTTCTCGTTGCCCCGTCTTTGATATCACCCTTATGTGGTGGAAAAGGACGTTAAACTCCCAAACACCCACCCACCCCTCTGAAAAATAAAACGCCAGAAACAGTATTTTTTTATATATTTGTGTATTAGCATATTCTTTACTGACTGGTTAAACGGGCTAATTCCCGCGTTGCTAAGCACTTATGCTTTCAAATAGTTTCGCTCGTGAGTGCGCCTGTACGCTCGAAATACTCTCTCTTGATGATTAGTACAGCTCTTAATGCGGTACAATGTTGTTTACACTTTGCGCGAACGGTCGAACATTGAAATATTACTCTACCAGTGTTGTTACACTAGTGGAGCGCTCAGTGTGGTCACCGCGTCATCGAGTACGCTTCGGTGTTGTCTCAGTGCCAGTATTACAGACCTTGTCACTGTCCAGGTGTCACAGTCTAAGTGGTGTGATGATAGATTCCACGAAAACAGCTCAGAACGATCTGTGAGCATAAACATGGTAGAATTGGCCCCTTTGACTTGTTGACTTCACGGAACAGTGATCAGCTGGACAGTCTTTCGGTTCGATGATTCGTTGGCTCAGATATGTTTTGTTCTTTGTTCTGCGTCCAGTATTAAGGTGGTTGTGGCCGGTTGATTTTTTTTTTTTTTTTTAGATTAAAAAAATCGTTCAAGAAAAAGGTCGGACTTCTCAAACTACTGGGTGATTGGATCTCCGCCCTCCTTGCCCCTCCCCCCCCCCAGTAAATACTAAGTTTAGCACCGCTCTAAATTTCTGTCTAACTTGTGATGCATATAAAATTGCCATCGAATAAGGCAGTTGAAACGTCATCGAATAAGCCGACCATTCAAACCTCGTGGTTGGTATTTTAAATCTTAAGCTCAGTGAAAATTCATTGTCTGACTTACATAAGTTAAATGCAACACCCCCCCCCCTTTCCTCCCTGTGTGTGTGTGTGTGTGTGTGTGTGTGTGTGTGTGTGTGTGTGTGTGTGTGTGTGTGTGTGTGTGTGTGTGTGTGTGTGTGTGTTGTTTCTGTTTTATAGTTGTGTTGTTTGTTAAAATACATGAACAAACCACCCCCCTCTCACACGCCTCTTCCTCTCTCTGTATTTACCCCAGAGTGTGAGAGCCCGGACAAGAAACGCAAAAGTGGAGACGAGACCGGTGACCAGCCAGCCAAAAAGAAAAAAGCTAGAACCACCTTCACCGGACGCCAGATCTTCGAGCTGGAGAAGCAGTTCGAGCAGAAGAAATACTTGTCGTCTGCCGAGCGGGCTGAAATGGCTTCCCTTCTCAATGTCACTGAAACACAGGTAAATGCTTCCACCGGGTTACGCACGTCCCAGGTATTGTATATTACAGGTTACAAAGGTTACAGGTTACAAAGGTTACACAAGTGCACATGTTACAGGTATTATGTATTATAGGTTACAAAGGTTACAGGTTACAAATGTTACACAAGTGCACATGTTACAGGTATTACATATTACAGGTTGCACAGGTTACAGGTTACAAAGGTTACAGGTTACAAAGGTTACAGGTTACAAAGGTTACAGGTTACAAGTGTTACACAAGTACACATGTTACAGGTATTATGTATAATAGGTTACAAAGGTTACAGGTTACAAATGTTACACAAGTACACATGTTACAGGTATTATGTATAATAGGTTACAAAGGTTACAGGTTACAAAGGTTACACAAGTACACAAGTTATAGGTATTATATTATGGGTGGGTGGGTGTTTGGGAGTTTAACGTCCTTTTCCACCACGTAAGGGTGATATCAAAGACGGGGCAACGAGAAAAAGGCCAACACAAATATTTGGCCCCAGCCGGGGGTATTATATATTACAGGTTACAAAGGTTACAGATTGCAAATAGTGTTACACAAGTAAACTGGCCTGGAGTTGCTGTATTGTTGAAATGGTCAGTAATAATAGAATTTTGGGGACGTCGTCTTTGACCACAATGTACCTCACGTCCCGGCAGATCCGCCACAATCTACCTACTGGTCCGAAATAAAACCCAGGTAACGCTGCAGTGCAGTTGCTCCAGTGTATCTTACCCATAAGGGTTGGGTGGGGGTGTTTGAGGGTTTAACGTCCTTTTCCACTACATACGGGTGATATCAAAGACGGGGCAACGATAAAAAGCCAGCACAAATATGTGGCCCCATCCGGGGTACGAACTCACGACCCGAGCATTAGAAGTCCAACGCTCTACCATTCGGCCACCCCGGCTCCCCATCTTAACCCAAAACCATTCCCATGGCAGTCTGTCTAGATTAAAATAAACACGGAATGTCGTGGGAAAAGGTTCCATGGGTGGATTGTTCTCGGAGATATTGTACCTTTTCTGCATTGTCTCAAATATACCACGACTGTGAACATTACAGACTTGATCTAATAGACTGGATTGTGGGATTCAACGGCTTTAAGTCCTAAAAACTCACTCACTGTGAGATTCAATATGAGAAAAAAAAAAACTGCTGGATTATTATCATTTTTATTATTATTATTATTGACAACTAAACTTCAGACACTCACTCACCCATACCGAGGGTTCCCTGCCGGAAGGCACTATCTATACAGATAAAAAGAAGAAAGATAGTGCTTTCTGCCGGGAGAACCTTCGATATTTTTATCAACTAGAAGTTAGGGTGTGGTTGTGGCGTGCTTCCACGCTACACACACATAAAAAAATCTATCGTTCTACACAGCAGTGTAGCTTAGTTTCATATTTTAAATACATTTGAAATGATTGTTCTTCCCTCGTGGTCCGCAGATAACAGAGTTCCCGCGCCCATGAATACGGGACCCCACATACTTCGGATTAAAAGATCTGTCGCGCTCCTAATCCCTTGATCTTCAAATATATTATACAAATCTTTCAGCTGCGTTTGAAAATTGCGGAATAAACCGGAAGGTAAACAGTGGTGGCTTGTTCAAACATGATTCATTGGCGTATTCGCGAGACCCCTATCTTTTCTGAAATAATTTCTTCATTGAGTCGAATATCGATTGTACCTCGCAGTTACAATTATTCCCTTCGTCGCCGCGGTGCAGCGCCACCAAATATCTATCCTGTTTTTGTAATCTGCAATTTCGCTGGGTGGAGGAAAGCCGGATAACCCGGAGAGAAAGCCCCGATGAACAGCCCGTTGTAAGACATGGCAGTCAGTTACGAAATTAAACAGTAAAGCAGATAAAACATTCAGTGGTAAGGTGATGCAATAACAGAGAAAGACCCCCCCCCCCCCATCCCCTCCCCCCCAATCCCCTCCCCTTCCCCCCCCCCAACAATTTCTTCTGCCTGCCTGTTGCCAAGAGAACCAAAAGGTCCTCACAGGTTTTCAGGTATCAGAAAGAAATGTTATTGAACTGTTATCTGCTGTGGAAATGTTTCGCCCACCAAATTTGGAAAATAAATGCAATTCTAAATTCCGAAATTTAAATAGCTGAGCTGACCCTTCACACCAAGTGATTGTAATGTGTTCATGTCCAGTGTGTGAGAGAATGCGTGTGATTCAGGTGAGCGTGCGTGTTGGGTTCAGTTCGCGGCGCTAATTTGAGCCGATTCATGAAATTGGGTAAAGCGCCTAGTATACACTACTCACTATTATTAGTATTATTAAGTTAAATGTATTAAATGTATTGATACACTGCTCTTCTCCGTACTAAGCGAAATGGGTAGCACCGGCCGTGCAGGTACCCTTATAAAACCAGAGCACGAGTTTGCCGTGACATTATTTGGCTTTTGGTAAGTGAGCCAGACACATGTCATCGCTACAGTGTCTAGCGGATGTTGAGTGCTGCACGATCTTTCTCGCTCAGTGTCAAAACGCAAAATGAGCTGTGAAGTCAGGCTGCCCTTGGCTTTTATTGGGGTTTCAGGGATGCTGAAAACTCTTCAACTGTGACAGAGTTGACTGTGCTTGCACGGTGGACTCTGTAAAAAAATTTTCACACTTCGGAAAGCTTTTTGTTGGGAGCTAAGATCTTTAAATCCGCTAATGAAAGCTCCGTGGACAAAACTTTGGGAGTAAACTTGTCTTTGGTTG
The DNA here is from genome assembly GCA_018292915.2 of Batillaria attramentaria. Lineage (NCBI taxonomy): Eukaryota > Metazoa > Mollusca > Gastropoda > Batillariidae > Batillaria > Batillaria attramentaria. Next base: position 632,167 of record JACVVK020000306.1, on the reverse strand, counting down.
TCTTCCAAAGGGTGTTCTCAGCAAACTGTAGACAGATATGCCAGGTTTTCAACTGTTTAACAAGAAACAATTCATTTTCAAACTTGAGTTGAAAAAAAAAATGAAAGCCGTCAAGGAGACTTTAATTGAGTCCGTTTGCGAAAGACGCAAATGTACTGTTGTGACAGTCACACAAAGACTGTCCTTCTCCCTTAATCGTGTCAGACTAGTTTATGTCCGTTAGCGTTAGATAACATCACTAATTACCGTATACGTTGAGTAATGCGCATGCGCGGAAGGGGAACCGGTTTGATAGAGGAACACCTTTACGGTTTAACGCTGGCACGCGGAGGGAGGTACCCACACGGTGCTCTCAGCACGACCAGCTTTTGTTTCCACACGCCCGCTAATTACCCGCGAGAGCAATTAAACTAAGCGTTCGATGATAGCGCAGCTTGGGTGCCCTGGGGGGTTGAGAGGTAGGCGGGGGTGCGGGGTGGGGGTGTTGGTTTTGGATTTGTGTGTGGATGTCAGCTGATAACGTTTTGTTGCGGCTTTTTGTAGTTGTTGTTGGGTTTTCAGTTTTTTTTTCTTCGGGGGGGGGGGGGGGGGGGGTGGAGGGAGAGGGTGGAAGAGGAGAGGGGGCTGGAGAGGGTTGGAGGAAAGGGGAAGGGGGGAGGGGAGATAGTGTAGTGCCGTTAACAGTTTTGTTTCTATATAAAATACTGTGTATTAGTGCAGAGGGTGTGTGTGTGTGTGTGTGTGTGTGTGTGTGTGTGTGTGCCACGGTGTGTGTGCCACGGTGTGTGTGTGTGTGTGTGTGTGTGTGTGTGTGTGTGTGTGTGTGCCACGGTGTGTGTGCCACGGTGTGTGTGTGTGTGTGTGTGTGTGTGTGTGTGTGTGCCACGGTGTGTGTGCCACGGTGTGTGTGTGTGTGTGTGTGTGTGTGTGTGTGTGTGTGTGTTTTAATAGATCTATCTATACATCTTAGTGCAGAGGGGTGTGCGGTGCTTTTTAGTGTGTCTGTGTGTGCGGAAGGGGGTGGGGGGGGGGGAGTCAAAGATGCACCTCCCCCTTCCTCCCCTGCCCTCCACCCCCCTATCAGTGCGGGTCATGTATCGTCAAGCCGCGCAGCGTCTGGCATGGGTTGCAGCTTTGTTTGGCAGATGGTAACGCTGCCAGACCCATAATGAGTCGCTAATTGTCTCACTTGAGAGTTATCAGGCCGTCCCAGGGTACCTTATAGCACCCTACCTCTGTTTAGATACACGCCGGGGCAAAATACATCTCTCTTGTACTTCCAATGTCTTCACACTCCCCGCCGGCCAGATCGGCCCGGCCCGCGGCCCTCGCGGAACACTTAAAAGAGCCTGGAAGATCTGCTCTTAAAACTCCCGTTTGTCTTTCTTTCACAGCTTTCGTTCACGTTCGCACGTTCAGTTTCTGTTTTCTAGCGCGACAAGAGTTTTCTAAGCAAACATTTTGTCTGGCTTGCAGGTGAAAATCTGGTTTCAAAACCGCCGCACCAAATGGAAAAAGCAGGAAAACATCAGCACTGCCGAGGCCGCCGAGCACAAACTGAACGCCGAGAAACATCTGTTGAAGTCCGCCAAGAACAAGAAACATGGCGAGAAAACACCGGCCCCAGAAGCGATGGCAACAGAAGCGAGTAACCCAGCAGCAGCAGCAGCAGACGGTGGCGGCGAGGATGCGAACGGGATGACGTTACCGAGGGAGCGGGGAGGAGTAGGAGTAGCGGGTGTAGTGGTGACGGCTGCAGCTACCGGAAGTGAATGTGGAGCTGGTGTTCTGTCCAGTACCACCATGTCTACCACTACCGCTGCTCTCGTCGGCTCTTCTCTTGGTAACATTACTAAAACCATCTCCAGCAGCAGCAACAGCACTACCATCAACAACAACAACAACAACAACAACATCACCACCATCGCCAACAACAACAACAACAACAACAACAGCAACAGTACCGCCATCAACAACCTCATCTCAGCCTCGACCACGACAATGTTCCCTACTGCGTCTACCCGCGCAGTTCTCAACCCAGGAGCTGCTTCTCCCGTTCCTAGTGCCCCAGTGCTCACAGACAGTGCAACCAGCCCGTGTCCCGTGCTGGCAATATCACCCACTGAAACCTCTGCACTGGAAAAGTGTGAGGATGCACCATCACGGACAATAGAAGCCGGGGACGAGAGTCCGGTCAACTTGGTCCTGCCTCGCGCTGCCAGGGAAAAATGTCCGGAAAGCCCGAGGTCAAATGACGTCACTGTAACGGAGAATGACGTCGTGGATGTGACGTCAGAGGTGGAGGAAGAGGAGGAGGAGGGGGTGGAGACGTCAGTGGAGGTTGAGAAACAAACCGGCAGTCATCAGAACCAGTACGCAGAAGACGTTGAAAAATTTTGTCCCACCGCCTCTATAGAGTAGCACACAAATCTTGGACTACTGACCCATTGTGAACACAATTACAAAACTAATGACACATTGTGAACACAATTAAGGATCCACTGACCCATGGTGAACACAATTAAGGACCCACTGACCCATCGTGAACACAATTAAGGACCCACTGACCCATTGTGAACACAATTACAAGACTAATGACACATTGTGAACACATTTACAAGACTAATGACACATTGTGAACACAATTTCAAGACTAATGACACATTGTGAGCACAAGCAAGGACCCACTGACCCATTGTGAACACAGCTGCAGGACTACTGGCTCATTGTGAACACAATTACATACCACTGGCTCATTGTGAACACAATTACATACCACTGGCTCATTGTGAACACAATTACATACCACTGGCTCATTGTGAACACAATTACATACCACTGGCTCATTGTGAACACAATTAAGGACTATTACCCTTGTGAACCCATAGTCTTTGGACTACATACTGACCCGTTGTCAATGTTGACAATCACTGAACTGTTGAATCATTTTGTGTTCACTTTTTGAATTTATTTGTCTAGCTGATTAGGTGAACCACACTGAAATGAACCTCATTGGGACAGCTGAGATAAGCGTGTCTGGAATGGCATAATCTCAGTTTTCAATGTATGCACTGGAACCGAATGAAACGGAACTGAATTAAGCGAACACAAACTGAAAAGAGTCAAAAGAGTCCATAAATTAAGTGAACCAGATAGAGTCCATAGATTACGTGAACTCGACAGAGTCCATAAATTAACCTGAACTCTCTGAACTGAACTGAACTGAAGTCCATAAAGTATTGCCACGGATTTCAGCGTGTCTTAGAAGAGCAGCATATCCTAATCTACGACATGTTTGTAGTACAAGAAACGCGTTGACGAACTTTCACGTGAATGCAGTTGGAATTAGTGGTATTCATCACGCTCATGTATCAGTGTTTTCTTCTTTGAATTTTGGTTTTTTTTCTTTTGACATGCCGGTCGCGGTTTTGCGCTGCGAATAGCAAACTTTGCATTGACGATCAGTATCCTTGCCTACAGGAGAAAGGAGAAAGATTTACGTAACTGTTTTCATAAGGTAATTGTCGAACAACACAGGGTAAACATTACTTTTGATCAGAAGTACAGTACATGGCAGCACTGAACTGCGTGAAAGTGATTCCTTTTTTTTTCTTTTTTTTTAACCTGCCAGTCGACACGACAACTGAGCTCTTGAAGAGATCAGTTTCTTCAACAGAGACATTTTAGTTGTTTTAGTGAGCAGTAAATACTTGACGAAAGGGTAGGTGGGGTGGGTGTTTAGGAGTTTAACGTCCTTTTCCACCACATACGGACTTGACGAAAGGAGAAGGATGAGAGAAAACAGTCTTTGTTGATAAAGTAAATATTGCCAAGCAACACACGATCAAGATTGAATGCAGGAGAATAGTACTTGTCAGAACTGAACTGCAGTTAATCTAAACGACAGCTGACATCTCGGGAGATCAGTTTCTCGTAGCTCTCTAGAAGGATTTCGAGCCTGTGTCATAAAACGCATGAAAAGTCCTAGGCATTAAGGCAAAAGCTTTTTATTTTATTTTTTTAAAAATCGGTCGTTGGTTTGTTTCCGTTTCTAATCTGAAACTTTTTTGGGAAATAAAATCCTTTTTTTTTGTATTGCTTGTTAGTAAAACGACAATTTCAAGTTGATTTTGAATGATGACGCTTCCTCATGGCAAAGAAATGATGAAATCTCTCTCTCTCTCTCTCTCTCTCTCACACACACACACACACACACACACACACACACACACACACACACACACACACACTGACACACACACACACACACACACACACACACACACACACACACACACACACACACACACACAGATTATTGTATTAATGTATGTCTCATGTTTTCGTTGTGTATATTGCATAAACATGTTTTGATCTCAAGATGGGGAGTGTTGAGTTCTTTCTTGTCGTTTTGTATGAATGCCTGTTCATTCGTTCGTCTCAAGTTGCTTGTCCTTTCTACTGTGTCCTCTTTCATTTTCCGCGAATCTGTTTTATATCATAGTTTCACCTTGCTATATTTATTATGTCGGACACAAGTAAAACAAACAAACAAAAACAAACAACAGCAAAACCACTTCATGAGACAAAAAAACCCAAAACAAACAAACAAACAACCAAAAAGACTGCGTGTTTTCACTCAAAATTCGTAATAAAAGAAACAAAGGCTAAGTAACATGGGGATGTCTACATGGTAATCATTTCTGTAATTTCTCATTTGGGATTATGAATAAATTATCATAATGGTACTGGAGAGAAGAACTAAAGGAGAAAGGGAACTTTTTTTTGTACGTAAATGATTAACCCAACAGTTGCCCATTCATTCAGTCAGTCATTCTCTCTCTCTCTCTCTCTCTCTCTCTCTGCCACGCCTCTAGCCCCCCACCCCACCCCAGCTCTTCTACCCCCCTCCCCCCCCCCCTCCCCAACCTTTTGCACCTCACAGCCCACAAATCCACTGTCTACATCAGCTGGAGTCCCCAACACGCGGCCCTCTTGTCTTCCCCCCCCCCCCCCCCCCTGCGCTGAAGAGGAAACTGGCTGTCACTGGGCGCAGCGTCAAAAAAGCCTCATTAGGTGGGGCGTGGCAAGTTTATGTCTTTACAGCACGGGGCCCGGGGATCATTTCCCCGTTGTGTGAAATCATCCCCTCCTGATCGCATAAACCACGCTAAAAGCCTCCGTCCGTCCCCAACGACCGCGGAGGGAGCTGTTTTTCTGTCACCCCGAACTGGCTGAAGGTGTGTTCTGGAGTGTGGGAGACGATACGGGAGAGAATGGAGACGGAGGGGAGGGACAAAGGCGACGTTAAAGGCCGTTGCACACGCTGGAGTGCCTACGGCGAGCTCGTACTCTCGCCGAGTGGATATTCTATTCACACGATACCAGCGTGCACTGGGCAGTGCCCCTGGCGAGCGGATTTAATTGGCTGGGAGTGCATTTAACCGCTTGCAGGCGTGTGAAATCGTCACGTGTGACAGAGGTTTAAGATAACCTACTGTGGGCGTCAAGTCTTACCGAATGCGATGGTGATTGTCCGAAATACGGTTTCAGGCACAGGTCTCTGAATCATTAGGTATACGTTTGTCTTATTCTCATGAATCAAATATAGGGTTGGGTGGGTGTTTGAGGGTTTCACGTCCAACGTTCTACCATTCGGCTATCTCGGCACCCCTAAAATTGAGGGGATGTGGTGGGCGGAGCCGAAAACACTGAGCATAAGAGAGCGGTGGGGGGGGGGGGGGGCAGGTAACAAGGTGTCGCAAGGTATCCTGTAGCAAAGCTTACAGAAGGAGATGACGTCCGAAATATAATTTCTAAGCACAGATCATAATTATGTAGTCCTGCGATTCTGGGAAACTTAGCTGAACGAAGAAATGCTTTAGTTTTTCGAATACAACGGAGGGGTTGTGGTACACGGTGAACGGGGTAGGCAGGAGGTGGTAGCACGCGTCGTGGGGGACACAGTGAATGACTGAGGGTAAGGACAGCGGATATCCAACAAAGCTATCGTAAATTCAACAACTCGACTGGGTAAGTGAGACAAAATCCCCCAACCAAATGCCTGCCGGCCGAAGGACGCAAATACACAGGGCCTCAAAATGCCTATCTATTCCGAATTAACCTCAGGCATCATAGTCACCCCTAAAAATGCTTCAGTTTAGAAACAATTACTACCATGAACAGACCATTCAAAGGCACGCACCTGACAAGGGTTTAAAAAAAAATTGAATTTCTTCTTTCCGCCCAGGCCTCACTGGAGTTATGGCACGTCTACTTTCTGTTTAGGCCAGAGAGGCAGTTCACGCAAATCCGCTTGTCTCACGTGTGTCCTACCTCTGTGCAAAAAGTCCCAGCTTCACTGGCAGCTTGCCTCTTTTTGTGACCGCCTGCCATGCACCTTGACCTACATGACACAAAAATCACGAAAGTCACGCTTTTTCATGACAACAAAAAACCACTACAGACCACTACAGTACTCTCGCCAAGCAGGGTACCTCACACAAACACCAAACATGACCCCACGGTCAATTTGTGTCCTTACGCCTGCCCACCAGGAGATTCTAACCCTTTGTCTAAGGATTCGTGGATGGACGCCTAATAATCACTTTCATCAGCTTCAGCAACCAAACACAAATTGCATTCGCAAAATAATTCAGTCTACATGCTTTAAAAAAAATTAAATTCAAATTGAAAAATACTTTATTGTCCATCAAGTAAGAGGTGTAAAATGAAAAATCGTCTTTGGACACACAGCTGGAAACAAAATACGGATGAAAACTTAAGATCACGTCTTACGTCGATAAAAACAACATACAATTGGTTTGGCATGTGAATATAGCTTTACAAAATCACAGCAAATCCATTTCACACAATAACAGTTCAAACATAATAATTGCAACATAACAAACCATCAAATCATTTTAGTCGAAGTTAACTTTCCCAGCATTGTGAAACAATGTCTAGCGACTGAACAGACAGATAAAAGAACACAACAACAAAAATGACATCACAACACCACCTCACCACCACCACCACCACCCTTTTCTGCACCCCCCCCCCTCCTCTTCTCTTCCTTTCGTCACCCGCAGCCCCCCTCCCCCCCCCCCCCCCCAGGCACTTACGTGTTTTGCTTAATTACAGCGATGCAGGCGCCCTTTGTTTCTTCTGCTCACTGCTTTCTGATCCTAGCTACTTTACGACCACCACACCCCCCATCACAGCACAGGCTCTGGTCGATTCACACAAAGTTTGGGGATGTGACGCCTGCAGTGTCTTCTGTTCTTTGGACGGTTAAAAACACCAGCTAGCTTTGTGGTGAGAGGTTCGTCCCAGCATGTCCGATTGATTCCTGAGTTACACGGTTCAGCGGAGACGGTGAGGTGAAATGCATCACGCCTTGGGGTTGGGAAAGGATACAAAACATGAGAAAGAGTTTCGTGGGCGGTGATAGTGAAATGCCAGGCATCAAACTCCTGGGGTTACACTTCTTTGGGAGACAATACATGTGTGTGTGTGTGTGTGTGTGTGTGTGTGTGTGTGTGTGTGTGTTTTATCTGTTGCTTTGTAGCACAGAGCAAAACAACCATAACAAAAAAAAAAAAAATTATAACCCCGGCCACACACACACACACACACACACACACACACACACACACTGAACATGACACATAATTATAGTCGACTGTTTTTCATAACTACCATTCGATGAGTAATCTTGCAAATTGCTACCTACGTGTTTGTCCCACAGGCATTTTGGTCTAGTGATTAGTGAGCCATCGGGGATCCTAAGTGTGCTTATGAGTTCTTTCCCCTGGTGCATTCCTCATAAATAACTTCAAAATTTTAGGATGCCTATCGTCTCACTCACTAGATCCAAACACAAAAAAAGCTACAAAAGTGGGTGGGTGGGCGTTTTATGAATTTAACTTCCTTTTCCACCACCGTCGCACGGGTGATATCAAAGACGGGGCAATGAGCCAGGGACGGATTCGAACTCACGACCAGAGGACTGAAAGTTCAACACTCGACCACTCGGCAATCCCGGCTCCCCCCAAGAGAAAGAGAGAAAAAATATTATGGCAACAAAACTTCGCACGAATACCGCCCCATACTCAAAAACCATCCTTTCCTTTCAACTGACTTCCAGATTAAGCCATGGCCGTGTATCTTTGAACAGCCAATTCCCGCTAAACAGTTGAGACGTGTTTGGTGTCGAGATTCGCGACTCGTTGGCAAGCAGCGGAGACGGTGGAAAATGGGGGGAAAAGATCGAGCCAAGGTTTAAAGATGGCTGGTGACGGGCCGACACGATGCGACCCCGCGCACTGCAATTACTTAAATGTTTTATGTCCGATCATCACTCTTTTACTTCTCTCGATTTCTGGTGCCGGCTGCATGAGAAGTGAGAAGTGCATTAAGTAGTAGGATAGGCGTATAACAGAGTGTGGAAACGTTTCGTGGAATGTGCTTGCTCAGTTTGTGCATCAGGATCATTCACTTGGGTCACAACCTGAAACCATTGTGGTGACTCTGGCCGACGTATACGTTGTTCTAGAAGTGTACCGCGTACTGAGCAGATTGGTTGCGGACTGAGGACCAGCTAGACGGCGCTGATTGGTGGCTATTTTTAGGAGCTTTGTCGAGTCCCAGTCTGTTCAAGAATGGGCCTCGGGCTCACAGAAGGTCGTATTTGTCTAGTATTGGAAGCCACAAAGTCACGAAAACGGTCGCGATGGCCAAATGAAACATGCTTCTGTCTGGCAACCAACCATAGAGCTTCGACAGCGGCAGTTATTCATCTCAGCGGCGTTACAGACATAGAGGTTTTAACTGGTGCGAAGGGTTCAGAGCGATGTGCAGAATAAGGGAAGATGGGAAAGCAAACAGACACTGCCTTTAGTTTTGGCGACAGTGTGCGTCCCCCAAAACCGGTACGCGATGTATTCGGTGGCGACGGCGATGCTGTACGTGAAGGTTACGCAACACTAGTAGCTTTCAGGGCATGAAGTAATTCCGCTAAATATAGTACAGAATTTTTGTCCCTTTTTAATTTTGTGTGCAGAGTAAAAAAAAAATAAAAAAAAAGGCGATAAGATAAGATAAGATATCACTTTATTCGTCCCTCGAAGGGAAATTGCACAGGGGCTTTTGCTGACTTTGTAAATAAGTTTCATGACAGGTAATAGTAAAAGCAGGGAAAAATGAGCGTGGTGTGTGGACCATTTGTATTCATGCGCGGCTGGCACAACAGCTGGCAGACGACAGTGGAGGGGGGTCGGGGGGGGGGGAGGTAAGTGGTCGCAGCTAGCATTGCAAAAACAAAACAAAACAAAAAACCCGGAATATTGGAATTTGTTGAAATCTACTCTACATATGAGCCTTTGGCTCTGGATTTTTGTGAATTTGTGTGTGTGTGTGTGTGTGTGTGTGTGTGTGTGTGTGTGTGTGTGTGTGTGTGTGTGTGTGTGTGTGTGTGTGTGGTAAATTTGAAAGCATTTCTAGGGTGTCATGCGCAGGGTGTTATGATTGATAAGACTATATAGCGTTTTCTTTGAAATCTGTATCTGTGTTGCGTAGCTTGCAGTCAGTTCAAAATCTCGAATGAGTTGTGATCCTACTGACCACAGCATCGTTACCGGTTTCAGTTGTAGAATAGTGGCGAAAGTTTCAAGAGCGCGTGTACGTACGCCACACATCCTATGGGCAAAACCCTGCGACAGTCAACATTTTAGCACTGGTACCAGCTCGATTATACCCCCTCCCTCACTCAAAGAGACAGACTTCAGTCGATCACCAGCCGTGCGCCTAAGTACGGATCGGCGAGCAGCCTCCTGGAGCGGGCCCCAGAGAAAGCACGTCGCGCGAGCCGTCCCCAGGAGTAGCCGCTGGTGTCTGTCTTTGATGAAGCGGTTCACAGAGAGAGAGAGAGAGAGAGAGGGGGGGGGGGGGGGTTGCTGTATGCGTGCCGAGGATCGATTCGTGCCATCGCTTCATTTTCTCCCCCTCGGCTCTTAGTCTGACCCGGGCGATCGGTGCCAATTTACAGAGAAAAACTGATCCGGTTCTGTAGACAGGCGAATCGAAGCCCTTCTCCTTATCGGGCAATCAAGTGCCAGCAATAATGACTTAATGAATCTGCGCGCTGCAATAATAAACGAGTTCTGAGGCAATAGGGAAAATCGTAGATGTCTGCGGCCGACGCACAATCGTTTAATGTCGGGAGTCGTGCGACGGGGGCTGTAATGAATGGAAGCCTTTGTGTCTTAAAGAGAAGTAATCTGCTCATCAAAGCTTTCTTGCCGTGATTTTCCGCCGCGCATCCAGCTCCGCGCACGGACCGGAAGCGCCGCCATTGTAGCTCATCCCGTCAGGTTGCGGGGAACCGAGGAAATCCATTTGGAGCTAAACGAAGCAAGTCATGCCTGTACCGCTACTGGCGGTTGTAAAAGTTCTCCTTCTTGGGGGTGATTGTTTGATGGCGCACTAATTTCAGGTTATTTCGTGAAAGGGGTTGAGGTGCGGGCTGCCGGCATTTCAGTCGGTTCTGTATAGAGCTGCTCTCAGAAAGAGAGTTCAGCCGCCCCCTGCTCTTGGCGCAGACAGATTGACATTGCACGTGCGCAACTTTTATTCTTTATGGAGCAAAATGTCGGGCCCGCGGACAGACTCAGTGCGTCGTGCAATGAGTGTGTAAACAGGATAACTGAATAAGGAGAAACACTGAGCTTTTTATGTAGGACATTTAGGACTAAACACGCCCCTTTTCGCATAGGAGTAGCATATCATGAGAGGTGACATGCCAGGATAGGCCGGTTTTATGATCACGTATCCGATCATCCTTGGAAAACTGATCCAGCCATTGCATGGCTTTTGTTTGGCTATTTAGTTTGAGCTTCGCTGTGATTTGTTGGAAAGCCCTGTAAGTTATGCTAGGTATAGTTCGTCCTTTATGGGGTTAGGGTAACCTCGTGGAATCGCCATGCTGTGAATAAACAAAAACAATAAAAAAACAAAAAGCGCTGTGTGTATGCATATAGATAGCTATATATAGCTATACATGTGTGTGTCCCTGCAGATGTCCGTATATAAACATACATCCATGTCTTAGAGTAGATAATTATATTTGCCTATATTGGTATAACTTGCTAGTCGTGTATTGATGCTGTGCCACCATGCGCCCAACCAAAAAGAAGAAAAAATAAAAATCAAATCAAATAAAAAACAAAAAGCAAGTAGGGATTGCAGCAGGAAAAAGTACTACTGAAAGTGGAGGCTGCAAGGGAGAGAACTGTGCCTGTATGAGAGGAGTGATCACTAGATATTGCAGGTCCCAGCACAGAAGAAAAAATGATATCATGGGGGGGGGGGGGAGAACTAAAGGAGACTGAGAAGAGGCAAGACTGGTGAAGCCCCCCCCCCCCCCAAGAGGGGCCGGCCGTATCACTCAGCATATCCCTCACAGCTCCACGGTGTCCACCTTCAGGTGTGGCCGATCGTGTGCTGAGGACTGAAACAGCTGTCCACACTGACCACTACACAACCTGGACTCATATTCAGAGGACCAAAATCACATATCCATTGCACCGTGGAGCTGGGACGGACATGCTGGGTGACACGTCGCCTCTTGGGGGGCCTTCACCAGTCTTGTCTCCTCTCAGTTTCCGTTAGTCCCCCCCCCCACCTCCCATCCTATCATTTGTGTGTGTGTGTGTGTGTGTGTGTGTGTGTGTGTGTGTGTGTGTGTGTGTGTGTGTGGAACTGCTAGATCTAGTGATCACTCTTCCCATACAGGCACAGTTCTCTCCCTTGCAGCGTCCACTTACCTATTCGCTCCCTTTGTGAACAGACAACTGTAGTGCATTCACTCGAGGTGCATATGGCCCTAGATGGCATACTTTACCAACTCAGCCTGTTAATAATCCGACCTCATCCTCACTGCTTGGACAGTCGAGCGTTGGACGTTCAATGCTCGGGTCGTGAGTTCGATTCCCTGCTGGGGCCAGATACTGGTGGCAGCCATTTTCTCGTTGTGTCGTCTTTGATATCACCCATATGTGGCGGAAAAGGACTCCACCGCTCAATCCCCCACCCCACCCCACTCCACCCACCCACCCAGGCAGAAACGTTCATAATTTGTTGTGTCCAGAGACCTCATCACCGAAGCCCACGCAACGCTGCAGACTCATCTCAAACAACCCCTTTGAAGCCAGCTACCCTTCCCTCATCCCAGTGATCAGCACAAGGTTCCTCACCCAGCCTCCCTGCCTATTGCTTCGCCCAGGCAAATTATTTCAAGTCCTGCTGCTGGTCAGCACCGTAATAAAGACATCCGCGTCGGGCCTTTTATTAACTGTACCACACGCGGGGCGGCAGCGTCGAGTCCTCATCACCGATGGTCAAGCCGAAATGACAGGCTCTTATAGAAGCCATTAGCGTCGTGAGCAAGGTCACTTAGCAGACGATTTGAGTCGTCTGCCTCCTGCCTCTTATCATTTGTACCGTGTCTTCCGCATGGGTGACCTCCCTCTGTCGGTAGGGATCACCGCTCCTGGCTACACCCGGTTACTTCCCCTCCAATTCCTCCCTCTCTCCCTTCCTGTAATGAGCTTGTATGGCGCCTATTAGAGTGATACCGCACTGTGTGGTACCAACGACATTGGAAACAGACTGCTTAGTGTACGATCTTTGGTGGTACCATGTCTGTACGCTGGCTCTCTCATGGGTTTCTGTCCTAGACCTATGTGGAGTTCGTCAGTCGGTGCCGAAATGAATGATATTACCGACACCCAAATATCGCTCAGTGATATCACAACTTGCAACAGCCGATTTATTTGCTTAAATATACGCTGCAGGCTAAAGAGTTTCAGAGTTTCCTTGCTTAGGGTGTGCTCATACAACAAGGCAAAACTTAAAAGGAGGTCTTGGTTAGCTGCACGCCCACAGTGGTGATTAGGGACGGCCCTGACGGGCAGGTTATAGGGAGATGAGAACAGTCCACCTGAACACTATTCACTGAGTCCAGACAGACTCACACCAAAAGGTCGCGCTCATCAAGTGTTATATGATTTTATTATTATTATTTTTTTTTTGGGGGGGGAGGGTGGGGGGGGGTAGTGGAGCGGGAGGGGGGAGTGGGGGGCCGCGTGAGCACTAGCACTATTCAACTGAATGAAGACAGATTGACTGATGGGATTGCTCTCCTGTCTTTTAATGTCAGTTTACGGGGAAAAGGGACAGCTTCCCTGACTACACAGTCCATCTGAACACTATTAAGTCCAAACTGAGAAGTCAGAAGGTCGCGCTTATTTCAATTTGTGTGACTTTATGTACATGTGTAAACACTAATCAATCCAGACAGACTGACAGGCCGGAAGATAGCTCTCATGTCTTCGAGTGTGAGTGCAAAGAAGATTTTATCTGTTTTTAGCGTCTCTCTTAAACAGACAATGAAGTATTTTGAATTGAATTGAATTGAATTGAATTGAAGTTTATGTGAATGCCGTGTAAGCCGCCACTACTCAATCCAGACAGCCTGACAGGTCGGCATGTAGCAAGCTCTCATCTCTTTAAATGTGAACGTGATGTGACCATGTACGATCCTTGCCGGCACAAAAAAACAACAACAACAACAACAAAACTGCTACAGCTGCACTCACCTACCTATAACACCAAGTGCAGCCGAGCAGCCGCTAACTGCCAAGTCGTGCACGTTTGATGCTTGAGTGAAACTTGGCCGCTGGGAGCACTTAAAGGAGTTCGATAGCAATTGTCAGTGAACACAGCAAAGCAATCACAACACCCAGCGCCCTCCTGCGGTAACGATCAGGGGAGAGAAGTCGTAGGAAAAAGGGGCATTTAATTACCCTGCTGTGACTATTTAGCATAAGAATGTTTCACGCCGGACTGAACGTTTCAAGAGTTCGTTTGAGTGCCAGAGCGGTCATTATGGTACACGCGCGCAAGCACGCACACCTACGCACGCAAACACGCCCGCCCGCACACACACACACACACACACACACACACACACACACACACACACACACACACACACACACACACACAGAGAGTCTCTCTCTCTCTCTCTCTCTCTCTCACACACACACACACACACACACACACACACACACACACACACACACACACACACACACACACACACACACACACACACATAGTGAAACACATACAAACACATACACACGCGAGCACGCACACTTTATTACTCCAAACAATGTCGGACGGGGGGTGGAATCATATTAGCTGCGACAACTTTATTGTCGTATTAGATGGACGTATATTACCCGAGGCGTTCAGCTAGTTATTTCGATTAGTCTGATATCGTCACGCATCATGTCGTATTTTTTTTAAGTGCTATCAGGTCTCGTGTCATTATTTCTTCCGAGGTAATATTACAAGAGGTGGTGAGCGGCGGTCTAATAGGCAGCGCGTCGGATTTAGCCGCTGCGCTACTGCACGGCCGTCACCAATGTCACGGCGATGAAGCGTGGGTTCGAGCCCAGGTCGAGCTTGTGATACGTGATACCGGTTTTTCCTGGCTGCCGGGCTGCTCATCGGGGGTTTCTATCCGGGTTATCCGGCTTTCCTCCCCCAGCAAAATTGTGAAAAATATAGGATAGGTATTTGGTGGCGCTGCGCCGCGGCGACGCGATTCCCCCGGGGGAGGAAGCCCGAATTTCCCGAAAGGGATAATGAAGTAGTAAAAAACACCCCCCCTCCCTCTCTCTCTCTCTCTCTCTCTTAACGACAAGCTTGTTACGTAAACGGTCACCGTGGCAATAGCTTCTACCCTGGGTAAATTAAGTATCATGTCATTGTTATTGCTGCCATTGCCTGTCTTGTTTGTCTGTATAGTGTGAATGTGTATGAGTGATGTGTGTTAGCGCAATGAGTCACTGTATCTGAGAAGTGCGCTATATAAATGAAATTTATTATTATTATTATTGAATATTGCCTTAGTTATGTTGTAGTTGTAGCAAAGGCAAGCTGGAACTGAAACTGCACCATATGTCAAAACTTCTACCTTTGTGAAAATAAAGAAGGAAATAAAGAAAAATTGACCACTTATGCCTAAAACCTTTCTGTTGTAAAACGTTTTAGTGTTTATGTCGACGCCTGCGATCTAACTATCGGAGCTGGTCAGGGAGCCTGAAGAGGCTGTACTTCAGAAGAGAAATTTCTGTTTTATATTACGTAAAATAGACGACAAAGGTATTGTACTGCATTGTGTTGTAAAATAAAGTTTGTTCATATGATCGTCCGTGCCCTCTCTCTCTCTCTCTGTCTGTGTCTGTCTGTCTGTCTGTCTGTCTGTCTCTCTCTCTCCATACCCCTACCCCCACTTCTCCCCAAAGAGTGCCCGCATAACAAGGCCACTGCCCGGTTTCCGAGGCACAGGGCTGGGGGACTGCAGCGAACAGGGCCGGCGACGGAGGCCAGACGGCTCCCGCTATCGACGAAATTGTTGTAAATTTCTGGCCCGAGTGGGATTTGTGCGGTATTAAGTGCGTTAAGTGTGAGGCAGAGTTGCCGCCCCTATCGATTGCCTGCCCCTGACAACGCTTTATCGATGGCGGCGCTATCAGGAGGCTTTCCTCGCGACACGTCCAAGGGCCGAAAATTAAAAGGCGTGTGACGAGCCATGACTAGGGGGCTTGGAGTGGGCATTATGAAACTGGGGCTGTTAGGTAGCCCATGGCCAGAGAAACGGGGACTAAAGAGACCAAGCTGGACGTTATTGCAATAACGGCGTTTTATTGACAGTTTGACTCTTGTGTGTCTATTATCTTGAAATCAGATTTGTCTGTCATCAGGGGAGCCGGGGTGGTCGAATGGTAGAGCGTTGGACTTCTAATGCTCGGGTCGTGAGTTCGATCCCGGCTGGGGCCAAATATTTGTGCTGGCTTTTTCATCGTTGTCCCGTCTTTGATATCACCCTATGTGGTGGAAAAGGACGTTAAACCTCCAAATACCCACCCCACCCTTGTCTGTCATCAGCCAGTCAGTCAGTTCTGGGTATCGAGGAGGAGTGGAACATACCCGGCTTCTTTCTCTGACAGAAGTAAGAGGACAAGTGAGCCAGCTACTGTCACCCGCTCTGTATGTGGCAACAAATTGTCTATACTATGAGTCATTACGAAAATTAACGTCTGGACATTTCGTTCTTTTGTGAACAAACGAACAAACAAACAAACCGAAAAACCCCACCCTGATTTCTTAAAACTCACCAATCACCACCCGTTAGCCTATTCTTACTATGATAATTAGGATCGTCTTTGTTGCTTGGCTCTCGCTGTAACCACTCACTCCCCCTCCCCCCTCCCCCCACCCCTACCCCAATGTTCTTTGCTCAGTTCATCGGAAGCCCAGCCGTACATTTATAATAGTGACTTAAAGTTTGTACATGTGTATAATTGTGTGTGTGTGTGTGTGTGTGTGTGTGTGTGTGTGTGTGTGTGTGTGTGTGTGTGTGTGTGTGTGTGTGTGTGTGTGTGCCTTCAATTCCCCCAATAGCGATAACCTTTCAGGAAGCTCTCTCAGTTTGTTTCCACAAAATGAAGCCGAGACCCTCGTCACATCGCTGTAGGGAGACAATTTTGATTAAAACAACAACAACAACAACAACAACAACAAAGCAACAACAACAAAAAACAACAACAAAACAAAATAAACAACAACAACAAAAGAAGTAACAAACCCACACAAATTACAGACTAAAGAGTGTTAGAATCCAGAGTCAAAAAAAAATCTATCTGAAAATCACCCTTAAAAGCAACTAATTAAAAATTGTCACTGTCCACGGACCAACCAAAACCCAACAAATCTACCTTCAAATCCCCCAATAGCGATAACCTTTCAGGAAGCTCTCTCAGTTTGTTTCCACAAAATGAAGCCGAGACCCTCGTCACATCGCTGTAGGGAGACAATTTTCATTAAAGCATGGCAGGGGACGCAGTGGGTCAAAGTACCTCTGCCACAAAGCGTTTAGCCGGGCTTTTCAAAAGAAGCCAAAGCCGTGCAAATTGCTTTCAGGCAGAGATGTCGATTGGGGGCGTTAATAAGGCGACATGCAAGGGAGGCGACCGTGTGGTTGTCTTTGAGATTTACGTCCCCTTTCTTTCCCGGTTCCTTCTCTGGTGTCCTTTAACGCTGACTCTGGTAGGATGAGTCATGCTAAGGCTCGTAGTCAAAGTCATGCAGTTGGACTGTTGATTTTTTTTTCTCCCTTCAGTTCAAAGACCGCAGAG
Source organism: Batillaria attramentaria (assembly GCA_018292915.2). Classification (NCBI taxonomy): domain Eukaryota; kingdom Metazoa; phylum Mollusca; class Gastropoda; family Batillariidae; genus Batillaria; species Batillaria attramentaria. Next base: position 614,897 of record JACVVK020000306.1, on the reverse strand, counting down.
GACAAGCGCAGTAATTAAGGTGGTTGAAACAAACCCCACACTCTCCAGGCACAAGCCTCTAAAACTGTGACCACTCTGACAACACCACACTTAAAAAATATTAATAACAAAAAATGTCTAATGGACCAGTCGACCTTAATTAGCCTCAGTTTGTGGATGGGAGGATATTTGAGGTGAGATGAAAGGTCTTTGTCCACCGTAAAGGTGATTTCAAAGACGCGAACGCTGGTGAAAGTATCTGTGAAAATGTTTTTATCCTGTGGGGGAGTCAAACCCACGACTCTCCAATGGACCAAATGAGTTATTCACAAAACCTGGCCCTAGCTGTACCAAAAAAAGTTGTTGTAAAGTTGAACTCTCGCTACATACGTAACTTCTCCTTTTCAGTCACAGACATTATGCTCGGCTCGTGAATTCAAATCCCGGCTGGGAGCACCCCCCAAAAAACTAACAAACAAAAAACAAAACAAAACAACACAACAAAACAAAACAAAACAAAACAAAACAAAACAAAATGACACAAAATGACACAAAACAAAAAAACAAACAAAAATAAAACAACAACAAACAACGTACTGGCTTTTTCCTCGTTGTCCCGTCATCGATACCATCCTTATGTGGCGGAAAACAAGTGTAATAACACATAGAGAGCTTGGCGTCAAGTGCAGTGTTTATCGGAAGAACCATATTCAGTTTGCGAGTGTGCTAGTTTCTAATGATTTCTGTCACGAAAAAAAGCGTGAGTTTCGTGCTTTTTGCATAAGTAGGGCAAAGTGCATGCCAGGGGGGTTGCAATAGGAGGCAAACTGCCTGTGAAGCTGAGACTGTTTGCGCACGTGACAAGCAGAGGTGATCAGTGCGAGTGGATTTGAGCGAAGTGGCATTCTGGCCTGAACAGAAAGTAGACGCATTACTCCAGTGAGGCCTCAACGAAAAGGAGACATTCGATATTAAAAAAGAAAGGGGGGGGGGGGGGGAACCCTCCTGTCAGGTGCGTGCCTCTATATGGTCTGTGCATGGTATGTTTTGTTTCTGGATTGAAACATTTTTTTTTAGGAGTGACTATGATGCGTGGGGCTGATAGGGAATAATTCTATAGTCATTTTGAGGCCTCGTGCATTTAAGGCCTTTGACCAAAAGTTCGCTTAAACCCAGAAACAACTACCTAACCAACCTGGAACATTATGGACAGATCTTCTTTCGGGGTAACGGGGATTGGGTTAGCAAGAAGGGAGTCGGGGGGTGACGGGGGGGGGGGGGGGTTATAAAACTCGCCCCCAGTTCATCGTAGACAACTATCAGCAAGAAATTGATAAAGTTGTTTCTGGAAACAAGAACCTGGCGTCAGTCATTGCCGCCCGAGCTGCCGTGCTCATAATAAGCACCTCCGCCTCCCGCGATAGTCCTCTTGTCAGAAGATGATGCCGCTGTCGTGAGATTGATCCTGTGGTCAGTGAAGCGTGAATACATCACGGGACTGATCCAGATCACTGATGCGTGAGCGCACACCGGGAGGAGAAAAGTGAAATTCCTACAGGCGTAAGTTCAGAAACATTATCCCATCTTTACCAGACCGTTCATCGGACGCCATTATCCTGTTGGAAAGACGTCATCATAACGATGGCCCGAAACAAACTGTGTAATCATGAAAGTCGTCAGTGAGACGTGAAAAATAAAAATCAACATATGGTACATTATCAGAGGGAGTAGTTAGACAAGCTGGACAAATTCGCCTGTGTGTTTTTGGATTAGGCTTCGCGAGGCTGACTTCATTCACTTGAAGAAATGTACCTTCATCTGGAAAAAAAGGGCTTAAGCGTCAAAGATTTCATAAGCATTTAGGGTTTTTTTTTTCCCAAAAGGTGGTAGAGATCGATTCGTGCATCTCCCGTTAACACTGGGAAATTTTGTCGGATGATTTTCCATGGCAATTTCCTAACGGGCAGTGCATTGTGAACTCACCCTTAAAGGCATCAGAAGTCGTGTGCGTATATTCACTGGCTCAGATGTACTTTAATTTGTTTCTTAATTCATTTGCCCTGCAACTGACGTAACTTGACAATAGTTTTAACTGAGTGCACAAAAAGTTTCAATGCACCTGAAACAAGTAAATGCACGTCAAAACACGCGTGTTTAATTAAATGAATATCATTTTCTGCGGAATGTATGACATCCAGAATAACTGCTTTGAGGCAGAACTTTTTTTTTTCTTTCTGTTTCATGAATACAAGTTTTTCAGCTAAAACGAAATGTCAACGTAAAGAATGAAATCAAAAGGAGAGAGTAAACTGACGATCAGGCCAGCAAAGTGCGTATGTTGCTTCTATAAGTTAAATTATGTTTTAGTATGATCAATATTATTTCATCATTGCTATTATTGGATGATCATTGCTAAATCTGTGACACACGCTTTACTCGATTTCCTGAGGCAAAACGTCCTTTCCGCACTTGCATACATTTGATTAATTCCTGTCTGATCGTGATTCCAGAAAACTTTATTTATTCCTCCGTTGCTCTTGTTGTTGTTGTTGTTCTTCTTCTTCTTCTCCTCCGTCTCTCTTTCTCAGTTCTGTCACGGGAGTCGGGGTAGCCGAATGGTAGAGCCTTCAGTGGACTTTCAATGCTCGGGTCGTGAGTTCAAATCCCTGTAGGGCCAGATATTTGAGTTGGCCTTTTTCTCGTTGCCCCATCTTTGATATCACCCATACGTGATGGAAAAGGGCGTTAAACTCCCAAACACCCACCCTCCTCAGTTGTGTTTGTATCTTTGTTTGCTAGCAGTCGAGCATCACAAAAGGTCACAATCTTTAGTATCACCTCGTACGTGCTAGTGAGTGTGCGCTCGTCTGTGCTCTTCGCACTGTCCGTGATTGAATACCTTTTTATTCAAGAGACTAAAGCACCTAATTTCCATGCGAAAAGGCTAAAAGGACCGAAAAGAAATAAAACACAAAAAACAAAAAAATAAAGCTTGAACATTCACAGCACAAGCTCTGACTCAGAACAATCAACAGCCAACGGCAATGGGGTTTTAATGAAGGAGCCATTGGGCGAGAATCGAGCAGATATCTCCCTCTCAACGACCGTTTTCCATTCCTGCTAATTGGCGATAGCATTCAGATAGGAAAAAGAAGAGAGGAAATTGTTAGCTCTCCTTTTAATTGCCCTCCTAGGAGCGTTGAGGCAATTAAAACGGGACCCTGCACTGGCCCCGATAACTGCATGACTTTTTCCTTCCACCCTCCCGCCGGGAGACAGATATCTGGTTCTTGACTGCCAGAACAAAGACCCTACGCTCCCCGGCGTCCTTACTCTTGCAATCACAAATGCCAGTTTTGGAAAGGGGGTAAGGGGGGATGAAAAGGGGGGGGGGGGGGGGTCTTCCTCTTGCTTCCCCCCCCCCCCTCTCCTTATTGTACAGTCAATGCGCTGCTTTTGTTTTTGCTTCTTCTTCTTTTTTTTTTTTACCTAGCAACTAAGTCTCTCTCTCTCTCTCTCTCTCTCTCCACGCTCCATGTGTCGGATGTGCACGAGTTCAAAGTAAATGAAGTATTGCAGCAGAGCCTCACTGAAGTCTCTCAGTGGTGTAAGGTCAACCACATGGTAATTAGTACCACCAAAACCAAAAGCATGCTCATAACAACGCGCCAAAAACAACAACGCAAACTTTCCCCTCTACGGTTGTCAGTTGGATCAGAGTCCATCGAGCAAGTCTCAAACCACCGTCTACTTGGTGTCATAATTGACGACCAACTAAAGTGGGAAACGCATGTTGATGGTCTCTGTAAGTTATTATCAAAAAATCTATTCTTGCTATCTAAACTAAGTCGCTTAGTTAGTCATGACACCTGCAAGCTCTTCTTTCATGCCCACGTGCAAAGTCACCTGGATTTTGCGTCTACTCTGTGGGACGAGTGCAGCGAAAATCAGTTCAAAAAGGTAAACTCCATTCACCGGCGCGCTGTCAAACTCTTACACTCGGGTAATTCTAGTACTGACCAAAAGTTTAAAATCCTCAAACTTCTTCCCCTAAAACAGCATCTGGAATTTAACAAATGCTTACTAATGCACAAAATTGTCTACTGCAAAGCCCCAACATATCTTCATCAACTGTTTAATTTCAAACACGATAAACAACACAACACAAGGAACAGTCTGCTCCCAGTGCCTCGTCCAAGGGTTGATATCTACAAATGTAGCCTGTCTTTCTCAGGGGCATCCATATGGAACTCTTTACCACTAAGTATCCAAAACATTTCCAAATTCACTGACTTCAAACAAATTCTACACGACACGCTCATCTGAACATGTAGGTAGAAATGTGTTATATGCATGTTTTCGAATGTTAGTGACGACTTTGAAGTTCTTACTTGGCATACAGCCAATATCATCGACAAATGCCACGTGTGTTTTGATTGTTTATCATGTCTACTTTTCTCTTCTTCATTTCTTTTAGATAGTTAATACTTTTGTTTGTCTTTTTTCTCCCCCCGCCCCCTTTTTCCCCCTTGTTTTGATGTTGTCTTTTTACCCTTTAACGTAGACTAGCAGGACAGCTTGTAAGACAGGCAGTAATGCCTAAATGCTTTATCCTGAATAAAAAACGTTTCATCATCATCATCATCTCTCTCTCTCTCTCTCTCTCTCTCTATATATATATATATATATATATCGTTCTTCTGCCAGTACAAAGATTCCCCGTCTTCCCAGGCCAATATCCCCCCCCCCCCCGCCCCCTTTACTCCTGCGATCACAGGTGCCCAATTTGGAAGGGTGTGGAAAGGTAGGGGGTCACCACCTCGTCACCAATGCCCACCACCACCACCACCGCCACCCCCATCTCCCGCCCCCCTCTGCCCCTTAGCCTGACTATTACAGAGGCAATTATCTAGCAATTAATAATAATGATACTCATCATCACCATAATAATAATAATAAATCGTACTTATATAGCGCTAATTCTCACAAAGTGACTCAGTCAAAACTAAACCAAAATATCTCGTTTTTGAGTGCAAGCACTAAGACACGGATCTGTACTCCCCCTCCTCCCCTACACTCCTCGTCCTCCTCCTCCTCCTCCTCCTCCTCACTACTCCTGCTATCAAAAATAGTGAACTTTACGAGAACAACCGAAATCAGTTTCGTTCTCATTTCCGTCGCTTCACTTCGTAAGAGTTTTCCGGGCGGAACGAAATAATTATAGTAACGAGAACAGTATTGATAAAACCACTTTTATATTCTTCGTTGGTAGACCACAAAAACTATGTTCTTCTTTGGTAGACCCCCCCCCCCCCCCAAAAAAAAAAAAAGGGGGGAAAAAAAGCCTGTCTTGGCAGACCACAAAAACTATAATTATTCTTTCTTGGGTAAACCACAAAAACTATATTCTTTCTTGGTAGATCACAAAAACTATAGTCCTTCTTGGCAGACACAATAATTATAATTATTCTTCACTTGTAGACCACAAAACTATATTCTTTCGTGGTAGACACAATAACAATATTCTTCATTGGTAGACCACAAGAACTCAGATCATTTACAGTCACAGACCTCGAACGCACCGAAACGTTTGTGCCGTCTAAAGTTCACTATTGCCATTTTTGAAGGAGGGGAAGCGGGGTAGTGGGGGTCTCCCCCCCCCTGCCCTCCCCCTTACTCAGAAGAGACAATCTGCCAGCAACTAAACGAGAGATCTTTTGTCCTTGCCGGCGTGATGGGGCAATATGGCGAACAGCGGTCGAGGGGGTCTGGCATTTGTATTCGGTTAATAGCCTGCAAGTTGCGGCATTTACGGCCCGTGGATCGAGTACACCAGAGGGACGAGAGGGTCTGGGAGGCCAGATAAGGGGGCGGTGGTCAGCACTCGCTTGAACCCAAGATATAAGTGTGCTTGTCGCGTGCACTGTCACCCTAGAATATCCTCTCGGTGTTCCTGTGAGAGCCAACAAAAAGAAGTCCTTGTTTCTTGTCGTTTCCTTCCTCTCTCTCTCTCTCTCTCTCACCCACCCGCCACCACACACAGTCAAGACAAAGATGAGTCTTCGTTTAAACTTCCGCATTTTTGTGTGAATCCTTCCTGACGTTTTCTTCTGGACAGTTTTTCACTTAGTGAAAGCCGTTATCGCGTGATTTTTCTACTTTGTTTTCTTTTTGTGTACAAACTACGGCCAGATGGACAGGCAAACTGTTTAGCAAGGTGTCTGGTCCAAACGATACATTTCCAGCGATACATTAGTCAGATGATCAAGGACCCACCCTTTGGAACACTCTTCCAAAAACTAGAAGGCATTATATATAGATTCGGTCCCCACCTTTGAAACTGAGGTAAAAACACACTTGTTCTCAGCCCAGCAGCGGTAATTAGGGACTGACAAAATCTCTCTCTCTCTCTCTCTCTCTCTCTCTCTCTCTCTCTCTGTGTGTGTGTGTGTGTGTGTGTGTGTGTGTGTGTGTGTGTGTGTGTGTGCCACACTTGCTGTGTCTTTTTTTGTTCTCTCTGGCATTATTTTCATGCCATTTTACTAGATTTCATTTTATTTTTTCAACTTTATAAGCGCTATACAAATATCTATTATTATTATTATTATTATTAGTGACATGAATACTGATATCCAAGACCCCCCCCCCCCCTCTCTCTCTCTCTCTCTCTCTCTCTGAAATTATACATTCAGAAAGACACACATGCATGAAGAAACACTGCATATCATTTCCACTGCAAGAAAACCGTGGTCCATTACTTGACTTAGCTGTCCGTAGTAGTAACACACAAGTAAAATCCCCATTCGGTCCGAATTTATTTATTTTTTTTTATTGGCTTTTTTATACTATCAAAGATTGACAATTAGTCCAGCACTAATAGCAAACACACGATGTACAAGTTTTTGAAATGAAAAAGAGTGAAGTTCGAATTCCGGCTAGGGCCAAATATTTGTGCTGGCCTTTTTCTCGTTGCCCCGTCTTTGATATCACCCATACGTGGTGGAAAAGGACATTAGACTCCCAAACATCCAACCACCCACCCCCACCCACCCTCTTAGGGGGGAAAAAAACACATGACTTCCTTCAACCAGACGTAGACATTCTTTTGCCACAGAATATCAGATTTTTTTTTTTCTGCCAGAAAGGACTAGACACTTGCCAACAAAGAAAACCAGGACCAGTTTTTCTATTTGAAATTTATTAGGGAAGCGGGGTATGATCTCAGTGAAGCATAATACAACGATTCTTTGAGAATTCGCCTCACATTGTCCTGTGACAATGACACATATATCCCCCCCCCCCCCTTTTTTTTTTTTCATTTCCCATCAAACGCTTTCTGCAACAAAATCCCCGGATCCCATCCAGTTCTTCCTTCCAGGCTATGCCTTTAATGTTTCGACTCCGCCGATACGTCATCTGTCTCGAGGCAGACAATTGGAAGATTCTCACGCCCCGTGGTACAGAGATTGCCATTGGTGAGTGTTTGGTCAGTAAACACGGGACTGGCCGGGCCCAGTCAAAGCAAGGGTTTGGATCTTGTCAGGTCGCAATGGTCATTGCCCACAGGACGGAGGGGGCTTTTGTCCAGAACTGACAGTGATAGCATAGAATCGTTCAAGGCCCACGAGGGAACTGTTAAAGAAAAAGAATAATGAATGATGATGATGAAGAGAGGGACGGAAAGAAGCTGCCGCATGAACTGACTCAGGTTGCGATGGAGATGTTAACTTTTTTTTCCCCTGTCGTGTGCCGGAAGGTTCCCAGTGATCTTATTCACCCTCCAGTATGTCTTTCTCCGTAGAACCAAAGGCATCACCATCGTCGTCGTCGTTGTCGTCGTCATCATCGTGGTCGTCGTCATCATCATTATCATCACTGTCGTCAATGACACAACGTTATTCAATATTCAGCAGACCATACACCAGCTGAAGTATATACTGTACACAGGGAAGTGTTACTACCCCACAATAAAAACTCGCAGGATTAAACACAAAGGATAACTTCTCAAGATCAGGTTGCCGTGTAGGTTTTGGATTCCCACACGAAAGAGATCGAGAGTTTCGACACAGAAAATTGTACAGTGGTGCCTCAAGCTACTAGAGGGTGGTGGAGTGAAGGTACGTGTGTGTGTTAGGGGAGGGGGAGGCGGAGGTCGGGGGGGGGGGGGGGGTGTAGGTCTGGGACTGATGGAAAAGGGGGGAGCGGAGGCAAGCTGCAGAGGATGGCCGGACCGGTCAGTACTGGTCAGTCAGTGATGACCAGCGGTCAGCGTGAAAAGGGACAGACGATCGGTCCCTCAGGTGTCGTCCCCGCTGCCAGAGTCACAGACAGGGGCACGATGGGAAACAAATGGCGCCCAATCGCCTTCCGCCAGCCTCGTTTTCGCCATCCCCCAGCCTCGTTTCCCCCTTGTCGACTGCCCAAGGGCCAGCGAGAAATTGCCGCTAATAGACTTTTGGCACCGCTTATGGCGGGCATTAAAAGGCCAAGTGGCTGGCTCGCAGGGACCGATGTTCATTTCCAATTCCGATTGCTTCATTTTCCCCGTTTCTCCAGGCGGCCGCAGGATCAGAGATTAATCGTGGGGGTGTGTGGGGTCGGGTTATTTCAAATTTACGGAAAATATTGGCCGAGGCCGCATGAATCATTGCCGCTATTACATCTGCCGCTAATTTTAATATCTGCAGGATTGACTGACCTCAATTCGGCCAGTAGGAGAATCGAGAAGCAAGAAAAGGAGAGAGAGAGAGAGAGAGAGAGAGAGAGAGAGAGAGAGAGATTTAAAATCAATCAAAATGATCTGCTGTCTTTTTGTGACCGGGAGAGAACATAACATTCAGCACGACGTTTGACTGGAAAATAAGAAGGAACAAAAATAAGAATGGAATATGAAAGCTTTGGCGAGTAGTCGTCTGTAAAGAACATCCACGTCTTGACGCTAAGAAACCACACGGGAACCCAGAGCGTCATCCCAGACGGAATGCATTGAAAAGATACAGAGAAAAATACCAAACACGAAAAAAAATCAAGAAAGAAAAAATCGATCAAATTCACTTCTAAAAAATTTGACGCAAATGATTTGTTTCCTGGCCGGAGAGTTCCTAAAGGGCAAGAACTCCCCGGTGACTGCTCGATCTTTCCCCCTTGCTTCACTCTCTCTCTCTTTCTCCCTCTCTCATAACTCCAGCGTGGCTACTTCCCGTTTGCTGTCGGCTGGCCCTGAGGTGTTTTTGCCCTCACGTTAAATTGGCGGAAATCTATCAAAGCGTGCACGTCCTTAATCGAAGCCAATTTGTCGATGCTGCGCATACGGTCCGGAACATTTTCAATGGGCTTTGGGCCAAAACCCCCCCCCCCCCCAAAAAAAAAACCCCTCTTACTCTTCAGCTAAAGGCAGGTTCTCTGTGAGCGCCGGTGTAACACGACAAATTTACTCCCAAGTCGTATCGACTTTTCGGAGTAAAAACCTCGTAAAGAACTTCTGTAAGGACCCCCCCCCCCTCCCTGCATTCGACAAACTTACTCAGTCCCCTTTTCAAAGAGAAGAAACTCGCAAGCACGAGTCACCTCCCTTGCTTTCTCTTTCCATTGTTAAATAAGTCGATAAATGCAAACTGTAGGAGAAACTTTAATGAAACTTCATATTTATTGACATCACACACATTTATGTTATCCGTTTTACAAGATGTTATTGTCAATCCTATAGGAATAATTTTGATGTACATGTATTATATTTTTAAAATCAAACATTTTCTCAGTGGATGCATGGGAGCATGTTCATTTGTTTTACACACAGAAATAGCGTAAAAGCACTCCTCTACGAGATTTTACGAGATTTTTACTCCGAAGTTAGAATTTCCTTACGATATTATTACTCCGGAATACAAATATCGGGTCAAATTTTCGTCAGCAAAGGGA
>JACVVK020000306.1:592500-595000 GCA_018292915.2 Batillaria attramentaria | reverse complement strand
TTCAATAAATAAAAAATGTTTAAATACAGAGAGAGAGAGAGAGAGAGAGAGAGAGAGAGATGGCTCTTGCTGCTGCTTACATCCTTTGCTACCTTAGGAACCAGGTCGCTGTTTAAATTTCAAATAATACAACGCTAAGCCCAACATCTGACTCCAAATGACCCCTGAGCGTTTTGAAACAAGGCATCCAACAATAGGAAACAAGTATAAACAACAAATAAAATACTGATGTAGGAGATAGACTTTAAATTTGTAAAGTCAAATTTCGAAATTCGGTATTCCGCACTTCTAAAAAAAAATGACAGTTTCAAATACTGACTTACTTACACCTTTGCTAAACCTACCACGCCATTTGAACCTTTGATTTTTTTTAAGGGGCTAACTCCTTCTTTGCTGAGTCAACTTAAGCTTTGGAACAGTTTCGCTCGTGAGTGTGCCTGTATTTTCGAAATACTCTATCTTGATGATAAGTACAGATTAGTACAGCTCTTAATGCGATAGAATGTTGTTTACAATTTGCGCCAGAAGTCAAACATTCAAATTCTACGACTTTTGTTACACTACTGGAGCGCTCAGTGTGATCCCAATTCTGTTGGCTCAGTGCCAGCATCACTGACGCTGTCATTCACCAGGTGTCGAAGTGGTGTGATGATACAGCCTAGAACGATTTGTGAGCATAATGATGGCAGCATTCGTATCTTTAACTGCTGTATTTGCCGCGTGCGTGACCAAAACAAAAATCTTATTTTTCACTGACCTCTCCAAGATCTTCAACATCCTCCCCACCTAACAACAACAACCACACAAAAAAAATCCTTGTCATTGCACGCGTCTGTTGGACCACCTTGAATTTTGTTTGTTTTCTGAAAAATCCCAAAGACAGTATTCCCCCCCTATATAAATCCTCAGTGTTCTTAACGACGGCGTTAAAGTCACATTGTGTGAGCAGGAAAGGTATTTGCACTGAGTGACAACCGTGTTGATACCCTTGACTTTCCACCAGTTCCTCATCCGCAATGGTTGCGGTCTCGCACGGTGTTTGTAAATATGCTGTGGATTCTCAGTCGATGTAGCAGCTTCACAAACACCACTTACACTTTTCAGGCGCAGGAACGACCCTGTCTTTCTCTCGCTAGGTCTTCGTGGTAGATTGTTAAAAGACAGTCACACGCGGGGTGTGATCAAAATCGGCGTGAGTGTTTCCCATGCTACCTCACTTCAGATGTGTATAGTGCGTGTGGAAATTCAGTCGCCGAAGATTTTCGGCGATAACTTTTTACGAAGCCACTGTAGATAAGTTTCATTTATGGTTAGGGATAAAAGAGCCTGGCTTGTGGACTGTTTGAGATCGTGCGCGGCTGGCACAAGACGTAGCAGACGACAGGGGAATGACGGGCTATGCGGTCGCTGCTAGCATTCCAAAAAACAACAACAACAACAACAAAAACAAAAACAAAAAACCGGAATATTGGAATTTGTTGAAATTAACTCTACACATGAGTCTTTGACTGACTTGTGATTTTTTTATTTTTATTTATTTTTTTTTATTTTTTTTTGGGGGGGGGGGATTTTCAAGCATTTCTATGGTGTCATACACAGCGTTATGTTTAACATAGCGGTTTTCTTTGTAATCTGCATCTGTGGTACGTAGACTTTTCAAAACAGAGTAGCACCGGCAACTCTCGCGCCCAGTTTGACTTACACCCCGTGAGTCAAAGGCCACGCTGTGTATATCTCTACACAATCTGAGCGCTATTATTCGCTAGTTGACGGCAGTTCCTAGGACAGAGAACGGCGTTGGAGAGCGATAAAGGCGAGAGACAAGGGAACCATAAAGGAGGGGTTGTTGTGACTGTAGACGAGGAGGGAAAACAGCTATGAAACTGAAACTGGGCTGAAGCTGTAAAAAGAAGGAAGAGAATGATAATGAATTGTGCGATTTTGTGTCAGTCGTAGATGAAGATATGGCAGATGAAAATGAAGGGCAAGTGTTTTTGTTGTTGTTTGGTTGGGGTTTTTTTTTCTTGGTTTTGTCAGTTGTAGTTGACGTTGTTGGTTGTTGTTTGTTGTTGTTGTTGTTGTTTTGTTCTTGGTTTTGTCAGTTGTAGTTGATGTTGTTGTTGTTGTTGTTGTTGTTGTGGTGGTGGTGGCATTTTCATTTTCTTAGTCATGTTTTGTCGGTTTGAAAGTGCTTATCTTGCCAGTTCAAAGTTTATCCTTAAAAACACAAGATCTGATCTCTCTCTCTCTCTCTCTCTCTCTCTCTCTCTCTCTGTGCGTGTGTGTGTGTGTGTGTGTGTGTGTGTGTGTGTGTGTGTGCGTGTGTGTGTGTGTGTGTGTGTGTGTGTGTGTGTGTGTTTAATTTATGGTGTCCATGGAATCTGATGCAAAAGGTATCTTCTTCATTCCGTTTACAAAAGAGGTCTGGGTCAGAGAATACACTCTCTTGCTCCTTCTCCCCAGAACGAGTTAAAATTACCAAAAGATACATTTTACATTG
>JACVVK020000306.1:507500-587500 GCA_018292915.2 Batillaria attramentaria | reverse complement strand
GCTGACAAACGTACGATACCATTGAGACATACTATGAAGAATTACAATCTTCTGAGGGCCATTGTTGCTAAGACACGAGCAAAATGTACGTCTACTAATCGAAGAATCGGAAACGAGACTTTTGACGCTGCTTGGGGAGAAAACTGCAAGTTGTCAATAGATATATCTCAGGCCTGCATCAAGTAAAAACCAAACCAAACAAAACAAAAAACCCAACTTCTTACATCAAAAAAAGCTTATTTTCTGAGTTTTCCATTGATATCTAATAACTCCATAACCTCAGAATCACTCTGTGTCCCCTTTTTTTGTGAAGCCCATCACATAATGATACTTCAGGTGAAAAAATCGACGTCACAAGTGGGAGTCTAAACCCAACCTCTTGCGCTGGTGGCTGATGTTGCCTCTACAACCTGTATGAGAGTTGGTTTAAACAGGTTTATTGAAGTCGTACAAGTGAAACTTAGTGAGCATAAACAGCACCGCTTATGATGCTCATGGGACTGGTGCCAGGAGTTGTTGCCTCAACAACTATGAGAGTTCCTCATCCTAAGACACAGGCCGCTTTAAATCATAACGACCATTCGCAGGTGCATTAATCAAACAGGGGAAGTTACTGGCTTTCGCTCGACAAGCTCGACGTTAAACTCCCAAACACCCCACCCACCCTTCGCTACAAGCTCAAATGACTCTTTAGCGGCACGCACAAAAAACAAACTATTGTCAGTTAAACTCCACTTTATCTCTCACAACCTGACGGTCCATAATGCCAGTCCATCTAATAAACGCTCCAGCGTCTCCAAGCGTGTGACTTCTAATTGCAGTGTTGGCCGGAAACATTTAAGGCACGCGAAATAGACTTTAAGGCACAATAGCGTCTGCTCTTATGTCTAAATCTTGTGGTTTTCATCAATAAGAAAACGCTGACGTCGAGGCGTTGGCTTTGGTATGACCTGTAAGAATGTGCCCTGAACTGTCTCGACGGCACGTCGGTTTGAGAAGCAATGTTGTAATTTTTCCCTTTCGTGATCAGTCTGGTATCTGATTTAATGTCAGTAGCTCTAGTGCCTGTAACGTTAGCTTTGTCATGATTAAGCGTGTTCTTTCCTTGTCTTCTTTCTCTTGTCTTCTTTCTCTTGTTTTCTTCATCTAACCGCCTCTCGTGCGGTGCCTGAGTGCCAGTCAGATCCATTTCCAGGGTTACTGAGGCAACTTATGTTTTGGAGGATTCCGCTTGACAGTGTCCCTATACGTTCAATATACCCCATCTTGATGATAAGTATAACCCATAGTGCAATACATTGAATACAATGTCACAGTTTTCTACTGACACTGTGCGCGAGCGATCGAACATTCAAATTCGACGACTGTTGTGCTCGACACTCGCTGGCTGGTATTAGCCGCGTCAGAGATTTACGCTTGTGTTGGCTCAGTGCCAGCATTTGATGGCCTGTCACTGAGCAGGTGTTGAGTGTGTGCTGCTGGACATCAGAACGATCTGTGAACCTAAAAATTGAAGAGGCCCTTTAAAACATTAGAAATAACTTTCCTGTTTCCTCTGGAGCCCGGTATAGTTTTCAGTGAGACAGCGTTCTCACAATTCACAGCACCGTTCTCTCAGTACCTGCTATCTATCACGAATCATTCAATCTGTTCACTGAAGTATGCAGCTTTCAGAGGTGTAAGAGGTGTACACCTACACGTGTTGACTGTATCTACCGCAAAAAAAACCCAAAAAACCCCAAAAAACCAACAGTAGTGTGCCAGCCCGAATTAAAGTGTCTACGCACATGTCTGGTATACGTTGGGGAGACCATTTGATGGAATACGTTTGTCTGGGCACCCAAAACGGTCACTTGTATCAAGCTCGTTGTGAAGACTCCGGTCGGCTTAATCTTGCTTTGTTTTGGACCAAAGGAGCGATCCAGCAGACTTGTAGGTGCTAGTTGGTTGACTGGTCTATTTTGCAGCTATCCACACAGGAAAAGCATCATAGACTCAAAGGAAGCCGTCTTTCTCTGACATTAGAAACCGCAAAGTTACCCCCCCCCCCCCCAAAAAAAAAAAAAAAAAAAGGTCTCCACGTTAGTCCAAATGGAGCGTCACCTCGTTCGTTCGACACACAGAAGTTGCATCTCCTAAGTTGCATGTTTCTCCCTGCTATTTCTTTTCCCTTCAACGCGCACATAGTTATTTCACACCGTCTCTTCTGTGGTGATTTGATTGTTTTTAGTCACCAGCATGTTTCAGTTTTCATGTTATTCCTTCAACGCGCGGGGAGCAGGGGGAGGCGAATGGTACAGCGTTGGACGTTCAATGCTCGGGTTGTGAGTTCGAATCCCGGCTGGGGCCAAATATTTGTGCTGGCCTTTTCCTCGTCAGTTGTTCCGTCTTTTATATCACCCACACGTGGTGGACATGAACGTTAAACTCCCAAAACACCGACCCCACCCACCCTTCAACGCTCGCATAGGTTCTTTAAACTCGGCTCTTACGCAAGTGTAAATGTTGCCGTCTCATTCTTGCCGAACAGGTAAATGTTTCTCTTGGCAGGTCTCACAAGCGCTTTATGCTCTGGCAACGATCAAGGAGGTACAAGACACTGATGCAATCAATCAACGTGTAACTTTCACCTCCCTCTGATACCAGTCGACGTGAATTTTTTTTTTTTTTTTTTTTGCTGGGCCATCCTCCAGCAGGTTTCGTATCAGTTGGGCATTAAAAGCTATCCTTCTCTGTTACTCTGTGTTTTTGTATCAGCGTGGCATTAAGTGTTTCCATCCACGACTGTGACTGCCCTGCTGTGCGGGGATCAACCTTACCCCCGGGTTGGAGGATCGAGGCGACTTTAGGGCCTGGTTACGGGTGAGATCTGCTGGCAAATCTTCCCCCACAGACAAAGGGGGAGGGATAGGCAGCTTTTGGAATCCCTAAATCCTGAGGGCCTTAAACTACAGGGTGGGAAGAAGGGTGGGTTGGTGGGTGGATGGTTGGGGGCGTGGAGGGAGGGAATGGGGGGGGGGGGGAGGGTAGTTTTGAGACACCGGTTTGGCTTCCGACTTGAGCGCGGCGGAGACGGAGGGAAGTGTGATGAGGGGGTGAGGGTGGGGGGGATATTGGGTATGACGGTGGTGGTGGTGGTGGTGGTGGTGTGTGTCACAGTGTGTGCGTGCGCGCATATATGTAAGTTTTGTGTGTGCATACGTACGTGGTGTGTGTGTGTGTGTGTGTGTGTGTGGTGTGTGTGTGTGTGTGTGTGCGTGCGTGCGTGCGTGCGTGCGTGCGTGAGTGCGTGCGTGTGTGTGTGTGTGTGTGTGTGTGTGTGTGTGTTGTGTGTGTGTGTGTGTGTGTGTGTGGAGGGTAGTGGGGGGGGGGAGAGGGGAAGAGGGAGCTAGAAAGTTGGAACCTTCACATCGTCTTCCAAAGACCCCTCAGTGTCCCGGGGGCAGAGGCGGGAAGTACCAAAGAAAGCCGGGAAAAGTGCTTAAAGGCACCGGGGGCCGCCCGCTTCGACAACTGTCATTTACAGGCGCATGTGTCCTTTTTAGCAACGATAACAGGTCTTCGCTGCAAGGATATTTCACCCCGAGGAGCCGATAAGGGCAATTCTGATCCCCCCTATCTCCTCCCTGCATCTCCATTCCGCCTTAGCAGCCCTCGACGTGAGCTCAGATACGCGCTCCAATATATGATCCTCAGCTTGGAATTGGTATCGTCCGATAATTGATTAATGGCAAATAAATCGCGCACACCATAAGCCCTTCCCGCCCTAGCAAGGTGACTTTTATTTCGATATACAGGCCCGACGGGTTAAGTTTAGCGTCAGAAATCATATTTGTCAGGAGCTTGTCAAGTCTTTCCCCCCTCTCATGTCCGTGTCTTTCCAATGGAGCTTGGGAGAGATTGCCTTGCTCGTAAAAACTGAGGAGAAATTTCTGTGGGGTTTTATTGCTGTCTGGCTCTCCATGTTTTGAAGAGAGGCGAGCATGTTTGAAAGCCGTTTTATATGGCTGGCTTTTCGTCGTCTGCCGATTCGCAAGTTTCGTACCGACTTTGCAGGCCAATTGCACGACAGTAAAAGTCTTATCGCTCGCGAAACTGTGCGGTGTAGGGTTTTCAGTTGAATTTAATTTGGTGTCAGAATCGCCTCATGACATTGTAGGATCAGTTATAAAGCAGACGAACGTGCGGGGGAAGAAAAGAAGAAGAAAAAAAATGAACCAACGTTTTAATAGGTAGACCATGAAACTCACAGACAGAAGTGTGTGTGTGTGTGTGTGTGTGTGTGTGTGTGTGTGTCAGTGTGTGTGTGTCAGTGTGTGTGTGTCAGTGTGTGTGTGTGTGTGTGTGTGTGTGTGTGTGTGTGTGTGTGTGTGTGTGTGTGTGTGTGTTGTTTCTTTTGGACAGTGGTGGTGGTGGTGGTGGTGGTGGTGGTGGGTATGTATGTGTTTGTTGTTGTTGTTTCTTTGGAGAATGGTTGCTGCTGTCGTCGTCGTCGTCGTCTACCGATTTTATGAATATTTGGAAGACGGCCTCACATCACTTTTACACTGACTTAATTGTAATTCGTTTGATCGACAACACAGAAACACGTAACCCAGTTGTGCTGTGACCACTGCAAAGATAGAAGTTCTGTTCCTCCACCTTCTCTACTGTCTTTCCCATTTCTCTACACGGCTATCCTTCTCCTGTTACATTTCAATCTTAGCCGTGCAGCTACTCGTTCTACTCGGTTTGTAACCATTGCATTTGCTTGATGGCGAATGTGTTTGTATGTCAGTACCACACAGCTCGCTTCAACTGTGATGTCGCTGGCCACCGCCGAGTCGCAGCCTCAGTTTGGAAAACTGACGAAAATGCCTTATTTTTATTTTACTATTTATTGTCCCTTTCGGAAAATTCGGGCTGCTTTCCCCGGGAGAAGCGCGTCGCCGCGGTGCAGGCGCCACCCAATACCTATCTTTCCTTTTTTTTTTCCTTTTTTTTTTTGGGGGGGGGGGGGGTTACAATTTTGCGTATTTATTTATTTATTTATAATTTCACAATTTATTTATCTCCGGGTGTCATTTTCCATGTATCTGACGATTCAAAGCCGAATAAAATCTGTTAAAAATACGACAAAAGATGTACAACTTGAATCAACCGACGATAATCAAACTAGGCTCACGTTTCCAGGGAACTACTTTGCGGTCAAAGTGGATGCGGTCAGTTGCTGACAGTGCCTCGACGACACCGTGAAAACACCAGGGCCAGCACGTAAAAGTCGAGGTTAGGGATTTTAGCCCAGGGTTAGAGTCTAACCTCGAACTCAACTAGCTCTAGGGTTAAATTTTCTGTTGTTCTTTTGTTTTAAATCAGGAAGAAGGCCCATTCCAGCAAGGTGCCTAAGCCGTTACAGAAGGTTTTTGTTTCCTTTCTTCACTTCCTTATTTATTTATTTATTTATTTATTTATTTACTTATTTATTTGGGGGGGGGGGGCGTTTCTTTTGTCCTAGTCTGGCGGGTTAGGCCCGTAGCCGTGGGTGAAATTAACCTCGACTTTTACATACGGCCCAGTTTGCTTCGTGTGTCTCGTGCGGCCGAGACATGGGAGAGGTTTTGCCGCCTTACGAGTCAAACACGCACTGCACGAATATTTGCGGATCGATCTAGTTGCGCGTAGGAATTACTGACAGTGGCGGAGGAAAGACGAGATGCGAGATCGATGCGTGCAGTTGGTGCATGTACAAGCACTTGAATTTTTAAAAAAAAGTTTAAACCAAAGACAACATTTCCACGGAGGAGTCGGGAAGCATCTACATGACTATACTTCGTGTTGGGTTGCCCGAGTTAAATTTAATTGTAGTTTTATCCTCACATTGCTGACTTTTTTAATCTCAGGTGAGTGGGCCGGCCTGTTAAAACTGTCAAAGCAGTTTCTGGAAAGATACATTTTAAAAATGTGTTTGTTTGTTTGTTTGTTTGTTTGTTTGTGTCAGCCTCGTACATAATAACTAACACGCATGCAAACCCGCACGCACGCACTGATCCTCCCCCAGCACATATATTTTCAGCCTTCTCCCACACACAGATACACACACACACACACACACACACACACACACACACACACACACACACACACACACACACATACACACACACACACACACACACACACACACACACACACACACACACACACACACAGGGGCATAAAGATATGGATTATGCCATCGGGGTCATGTTGAAGTGTTTTTCGGGCCATGGCATTTGTGAGGGAAAATTGTTATATTTTTCTAAGTTACAGCCCCCATTTGACACTCTCTATCTGACGCATTGCGCACCTGTGTGATAACAGCGTTATAATTTCCCGTGTCATTTGCATAGCTGACACGTAAGTGAAATAAGTGTATGATGAATCAGGTGTGTTTCCTGATTCCAGTTTAATGGATGTTATCAGGAGTTGAGGTTGCCACAGTGAATCAGCGCTTATATAAGTTTTTTGGGTTTTTTTTTCCCCATTTCGAGTGAGCTGATGTAGAGCGGGACAAATTATTTGCTTTTGTTGTTGTTGTTGTTGTAATGTTTGTTGTTGTTGCTGTTGTTGTCGTCGTTGTTGTTGATGTTGTTGGTTGCTTTTGTTGTAGCTCTTCTTCTTTTTCTTGTCGTCGTCCTTGTTGTTGCTGTTGTTGTAGTTGGTGATGTTGTCAGTAGCTGTGATTGCCGTTATTTCTGACTTCGAGGTCTGTTGTTGGCGTTGAGTTTGTTAGTTGTTGTTGTTGTGGTTGTTGTTCGTTTTTTGTAGTTGTTCCTGTTAGTTTGGTTTTTTGTTGTTGGTTTGTTTGTTTGTTTGTTTTTGTTCTTTTGCTCTCTCTCTCTCTCTCTCTCTCTCTCTCTCTCTTATTTCTTTATTTGCAGGTATGATTATTTTCGCTTTTATCTTAATCACCGTCTTTGGTGGTGATCTTTCCGATATATCGTCTTCGTCCCCACTCCCAATTTTTGTTGTCATCACTGACGGCTGTCCTCGGTGTTGTATGCAGCACTGGCGTTTCTCATCTCAGTTCATCATCATCTCCAGCACTCCACGTACGCTCACCGTCATCAACTATCACAGTGAACTGCAGAGCCCTGGGGTTTTACGCTGTTGTAACTACTACCATTACGCATTGAAAAGTCGTCACAGTTGTGGTTTGTAAAACTCTCTGGGCTGTGTAGCTCTTCAAATAGTGCTTGACACAAACTTCTCTCGACAGATGCCGTGAAATCGTTAGATGTGTTGGACCTACCACGGCTAACATCAGCTTAAGCTCGTGCAGTTGGGTCTACACGTAACTCAGTTTGTACGCCGGTTTGCAAGAATTCCGAGGCACTGGCCGGCGCGTTGTTTTTCAGACAGCGGGAAGAGGTTTTTTTAGTTGTGGGAAATGCAAAAGCTGATATTTTATCTTTTTCTTGTTCTTGTTGGTTGGTTGGTTGGTTGGTTGGTTGGTTGGTTGGTTGGTTGGTTTCTTCTTTTGCGTGCTTGCTGGTGGCTGGGAGATGTCAAACATGTAACAGCAAGTATTTGTTACTACTCACCAGACAGCCTGTGCGAAACAACCCCGGGCGAGACAGACCCCGGAACACATTCTCCAGTCCTGTCCCCCTTTTCCAAGAAGCACTGACACAGCTTTGGCCGAATGGAGCAACGCTAACAGAGAAACTCTGGGGCACCAAAACAGAACTCCTAAAGACTATCGAATTCATCAAGATTACCAACCTAATCATCTGAGGCAGAGTTCAGTATGGAAAACGCAGACGACGACGAAGAAGAAGAAGAAGTTATTACTCAGTCTTGTGACGATTGTTCAGTCATTTTCAGCTGAAACTGAAACAGTGAAGGTTTCAACGGGTACATTTCTTTTTTGTGCACACAATCATGATCGTATGTGCAGTCAATTTCACGTTCACAATCATAGATAATTAGTGTTTTTGAGGTCACCCTAACATTAAAAAGATTTTTTTCGGATGATTTAACAGTTCACCAATCGAAATTCAGAATTACACACACAAAAAATATCTAAACAGAACTAATCAAAAACGTTTACTCTTGTACACCACAGAGCAAAACAAAAGGAGTGGGTGGATGTTTGGGAGTTTAACGTACTTTTCCACCACGTAAGGCTGATATCAAAGACGGGGCAACGAGAAAAAGGCCAGCACAAACATTTGGTCCCAGCCGGGATTCGAACTCAGGACCCGAGCATTGAGAATCCAACGCTCTACCATTCGGCTATCCCGGCCGGCTCCCCGGCCGAGCAGAACAACTTGAATACTTCAGTTTCCATGCGCACACGATCATGATGGTATTTGCAGTCAATTTCACGTTCACAATCATACATCATTAGTGTTTTTGTGGTCACTGTAATATTAAAAAGATTTTTCTTCGGATGATTTAACAGTGCACCAATCGAATAATTCAAATCAGTAGCCATGTCGCAACCAGCGTTCGGACTCGACTCGCTCCGCTTGTAAGAAATGCACGACGGACGTTGTATGCAACAGCTGAATCGTAGCTTACAGGCGAAGTTGCATCTCTGCGTGTAACCAAATTGCATGTTGATCATCTGCCATGCCGATAACAGATGCTGGACAGACTGTTTATTCTACCCGGTCGCAAGAGGCTCGCACGTGGTAAAATGTGCAGGTTCCATCCCACCCAAGGGCTTTGGCCCCTGTCATCCGTGGCTGTAATGAAGAGGGTTTTTTGTGTGTGTGAGTGTGTCTTGGAGAAGTTGCAGGTACGTGTGGTTCTGAGAGGGAGAGAACTGAGGTGAACGCGAGTTGAGAGTTCGCCGCGAGATGCACGGCAAAGTAGGCTAAGTGCATTCTCAGCATTTCAAGTCGTTGGCTGGTCGGAAAGACAGCGTATAATTATTGCGTAAACCGGCTTTGTAGTGATGATGCGTTAATTGTTAGATTAACAAAATGACGACATGACGACGCTATTTCAGTCTGGGGCACTGTGTCTGTCACGGTGTGTGTGTGTGTGTGTGTGTGTGCCATGTGTGTGTGCCATATGTGTGTGTGTGTGTGTGTGTGAGAGAGAGAGACAGACAGAGAGAGAGAGAGAGCGGCCAAGGCTAGCAGCCGAACGGTTAACGGTTTATGGAAACTAAGTTGACTTCGTTTGGGAAAGAAAAACAAACTTGTATACACGTTCACACTGACAAACAAAACACAGATCAGCACGTGTGGAAATTCAATGAATGTTACATCATTCTACCTCTACCCTTTAAAAAATTAATTTCGTTGATGAGTTCTCTCTCTCTCTCTCTCTCTCTCTCTCTCTCTCCGTAGTCTCTCTCTCTCTCTCTCTCTGGCAGTCCTGCTACGTAGACTCTACCGCAACTGAGTTCTGGCATTACTGCTCGCTCTTACTACCTCTCCCCCTCCGGCAACGATTTCCAACTCTGCATAACTAATAACAACACGGACGGGTCCCCACTGACGTACACCGCATAACAGTTTCCAAGTCCCAGCCGCTGTCACTGCCCTAATTAAACTCTGATTGCCAAAACGCGCAGCCTAACGATGTCCAAGGCTATTTGTCTTCCGCGCTGAGCCGTGCAAAATGGCCGTGCCCAGCAGACGACCGTAATTAGTGTCAATGGTTTTATACCTGCCAATAAACTCATCAGCCAGACTTGCACGTGCGGTCCGTGTCCGGTGACACTACATGAATTTTCATGCATGCGTGCAGTTCGTGGATAGCTGGCAGATTTCGCCCCAGTTGGTACTGATTTGCCATTGCCGTATGCCCGCGCTCCTAATTGCTAAAGCCGTCCTACAGGTAAGAATTGGCGGTACTGTACGAGATGCACCGTGTCGCCAACGACACTGACCTTAGGCCAGCGACACTGTATACCACGTGCAGTTAGTGGATAGTTCGCGGCGACGCGCTTCCCCCGGCGGGAAGCAGCCCGAATTTCCCGAAAGGGATAATGAAGTAAATATATATATATATTTTAAAAACCCTGTCCCCACTCCTGTAATCCGCGAGGCGAGATAGTGGGAACGGTGTTGCGAGGAGGGTCGAAACAGCTTACAGAAAACTTAGCACACACACACACACACACACACACACACACACACACACACACACACACAAACACACACACACACACACACACACACACACACACACACACACACACAAAACAGTGGGGTCCGCTAAAAGACGGAAATCGACAGAAACAAAAACAAACATCAGTCTCAAAACAGAAGTCTAGACCACTAAACGTTTATCATTTGCGTCAATTCAAGCAAGCTTCCCTCCCTCTCCCCCCCCCCCCCTCTTTACCCCATACAGCAAAACCCTCGTGAAGTTCCTCCCGTTATTATACAGCTTCCCCATCACCCCTGACAAGTAGTTGGCTTTTTCATAGCTTGTTAGACGGTCCTTGCTAATAAAGATGACGATATCTTTCGCCGCGCGGCCGAAATATGCTTAATTAGTTCAGCGCTTTCTTGATTGCGCTGTCTTATCTAAAGGCCGGGGAACTGGAAACACATTCATATGCCGTGGTAATGATCCGCCTTCACCGGCAAACGCTGATATCCCGCGCGGGCCGCTAGCACGATTTCTTTTCAGGCTTCGTTTCTGCCCAGAGCCCAACGCAGTACCGCCAGTGAATTCGCACTGACGCAGTCAAATTTGCTGTTAGAATCTGACAGAAAGTCACCTGTGTTCAGAGACACAGACATTATACAGTGAAGGCATACAATACTTCTCTTTTTTTCTTGAATACATTTTCTAGACTTAATACACTTACACTCAGTACGTTTCTGAGATTTGTTGGGTGGTTCTTTGTGAGTTTAACGTCCTTTTTAATGATGATGATGATGATGATGATGATGATGATGGATATTTATATATCGCTTATTCTCAGCGAGCTCCAGGGGAGCCGGGGTGGCCGAATGGTAGAGCGTTGGACTTCTAATGCTCGGGTCGTGAGTTCATATCCCAGCTGGGGCCAAATATTTGTGCTGGCTCTTTCATCGGTGCCCGGTCTTTGATATCACCCGTACGTGGTGGAAAAGGACGTTAAACACCCACCCACCCACCAACCAACCAACCAACCATCGAGCTCCAACACGGAAGGGTGATATCAAAGACGGGGCAACGAGGAAAAAGCCAACACAAATTTCTGGCTCCCGGTGGGGATTCAAACTTACGACCCGCTCATTTCTTTTCTTCTTCTTCTGCGTTCCATCTGGCCGTCAAATTCGCAGTCCCGACATGGCGATGAACTGCTCCGTCTTTCGTAAGTCGTCGCTGTGCCCCCAGAGTTTGCCGTGAAGGCTGGTGTCGATGGGCCAGATTTCACGGCGAAGCTGCTCGAGGTGTGGACAGGTTTGTAGGATGTGGTCTGGAGTCTCTTCTTCAGCACCACACTGGCATGATGCTGTGTCCACGAGGCCCATCTTCTTCATATGTTTGCCCGCTCATTGAAAGTCCAACGCTCTACCAGCTCCCGGTCCGGCCAAGTCCAAGCTGCCAGTGCATTTCTGAGAACAGAGACAGCGCAGTGGTGAAAATGTGTTTCTGGACTACTTTTTGAGTTGACAAGAAGAGCACTTTGTGCGCGTGTGTGAGGTGTCTCGTATCGTATGCTGGGCGTTGATGTAATTCACTATGATGCGATACTTCACACGAACATTCTTGATCGCGACAACTGTTGAGCCTTGGGTAGAAATCAAGTGGGAAAATGTGCCGGTTTGAAGTGGGTTGTTTCGATTACATTTTGGGGTGATTCACTATTGTACGTTTTCGTGGTAATTCACTGTAACGAATGCGAATGCGTCGCTTGCACACCACAAACTCAAAACACAATTGACAGACAACCTGAAATATGATTATTTAAACTCAAAACAGTTACAGGGACTCCACCTCTCAACTTCTCCAACACCAGCCCGATGCCACCGCTCCATGGCGTCAGTGAATCAGCCCATAACTTCGCCCACAGTCCGACAGACACAAGATGGCGAAGTTCCAGAAAAAAAAAAAAAACAACGATTTTTTTTCAACGCTCTCAAAATAGTGACGAACTCTTGTGACGTATTTTTTTTTAACATGACGCATTGTCTGATGTTTTACGTCACAATGAGTTCGTCACATTCACTATGATACATTTTGTACATGTACATGTAATTCACTATGATGCATTTTGGGGTAATTCACTATGATACAGTTTGGGGTAATTCACTATGATACATTTTCGGGTAATTCACCTATGGTTCACAATTCCCTTTATGGTCGCATCAGCTAGTAAGGTCGTGATTTCGAATCCCGGCTGGGGGCCAAATATTTGTGCTGGCCTTTTTCTCGTTGTCCCGTCTTTGATATCACCCAGTCACGTGGTGGAAATGGACGACGATATGCAGCAGCTGCCACCCGCCCACCCCTGCCGCATCAGTCATCTATGAAGCCCCTGGACACAAGTCCAGCGGGGAAAGGAAACCTCGCGCTACCCGGCTCACACACAGCAACTGTACGGCCCGCCAATGCCAGACTCCCGTAAAACCTCAAACCTAAGCGGCTACAATTCCTGTAATTGGTATGGGAAGGAACTTTTCAGGGCATCACGGGCCAATTAAAGCCTGGGCTCTATCGGCGAGTTGAAACGGAGGAAAACCTCCTAACATCTCTTTTTCACTCCGCGATCTGATAACCTTTTGGACGGAGTGGCGGTTTGAATCAGTTTCTGAGCATTTCATGCGTCGTTATTAAAGAGTTGGCAGTAGCGGCCGTCAGGGTCTGGGCGTCATCAAGGTTTTAACGTTTCTGGGTGGGAATATAGTGTCATGATAACGTGCCCATGACGCGTCATCACGCTGCATTCCTTCACGTAGTCTTACCCCCCCCCCCCCCCCTCACCCCCTAAACCAGGGAAATAACAAATTCAACAAACTAGCTGATCAGTAAACTAGCAAATTAGTGAACTAGCAAATAATGAAGCAGAAAATTAGTAAAGTAACAAATGAACAAACTGGGCAGCCAGCAAACATAGCAAACTAAAAAAAAAAAAAATAGTAACTAAGAAACTAGCAAATGAACAAATTATCAAACGAGCAAACGAAAACCCGATTTAACAAACTAACAAACTAATCTAGCAAACTAACAAACTGAGAAAATAGCAATCCACCGGCAACCCTAGTGTAGTGGTTACCACTTCGGACCACAGACCGGGAGACCTGGGTTCTAATCCCAGCCGAGGCATGCGGGGTTTTTTGTTTTTTTTTTAAACCTAGCCCGGCTCCTACCCAGAGCGGGTGTGCTATGGGCCCAACGGGGAGGCTGTTGCCACACAGCCGAGACCCACCCATTTCATGGGTGCGACTTTGAGGGTGCTTCCCATGTTATGACACATCTCATGATGTGGATGATTACACGGCCTGCACCGCAGGTGCCGTAGTTCCCGGGCCTAGTTGACGCCGGGTACTAACGAACTGACAAACTAAGTCAACTCATAAATGGATAAATAAATCATACACAAAAATAAATATTACAAGACGGGCAAATCGATAAATAAATGAGGCAATAGAGTGACACAGTGAATCAATCAATCGATGAAAGAAGGAAACAAAAATTATAGAAATAAATTTATATATAATCTGGCAGTCTTCACGTCCATTTACGACTGAATTTCTGGCTCTCGGCAGAAGACATCACTGACAGGCGAGATATAGCCAGCTAACCGCGATTCATTATTTACACTGCTAACACTCACCATGTTACGCGCCAGTTTTTGCTGTCCAAAAACACATACCACTGAGAGACTGTGCTACAGACACAGACATTGCCGAAGCGAACTGAGTGCAAACCGAAGCCAAGATTCTGTCACAATGTCCGGGAAGAGAAATGGCCCACCACACGCTAAAACAACATTTTAAGCTCTGCAAGAGAGGAAAAAAAAAAACAACAACAAAGAAAAAAGCACGCGTTTGTCTCTTTCCAGAACAACAGCGGCCAGAGGCACATAGTGCAACGTATGATTAATTGCTTTGCTACATCGCATGGGTCAAAATCATTACTTATTTTATTTTTCTGCACCGCCGCCATCTTTCACACCCTACCCCGGCTCGACTCACCGGGGTGGGGGGGGGGGAGGTGGGGGGGATCCAGTTGAGGACAGGAAGAAAATCAGTGTTTATGTATCCCCCCCCCAAAAAAAAAACCAAAAAAAAAAACAAAACAAAAAACAACAACAACAAACAAACAAAACAAAAAAACAAAAAAAACAAACCTGTTTCTTGTGCTAAGGGAATCCTTTGAACCTGTAAGCAGCAACTTGTTCATCGGACTTCGCGGAGAAATCTTATGGAGCATTCAGTTCATTTGTTTCCCCCTGAAGAGCGTCACCCGCCGTTTGATGACACTCTACCATTTCCTTCTTTGCATGACTAATTTATCTATGCATTTTAAAACTAAGATAGTGATGGAAAATTAGTCACGCCACTGCGAGGATACACGCCCGTGAAAGGTTTTCTTTTTGGAAGAAATACTTAATATCGAAATAGTCAGTTGAAGAATCATCGCGTTATATTCAGGACATCTTCTTTGGGGCCTCAAGTACGGTACGACCATCATTTGGTCAAAGCGCCCAGGAGTCATGGACGTGATAAACGCTTAGTCCCTTATGCCATTTGATGGTAGGGTTAGATTTAAGCGAACGCCCTAAGTGTTGGTACAGGGGGGGGGGGGGGGGGGGGGGGGGGGGGCAAGGGTAGGTAATTGCCTCTGATGGAGCGAAGAGATTTATTGGCTGGGCGGTAAGGCAGGGCCTGGGAAGAGCCTCGTTTTCAACAGGTTGTCTTAATTGCCCGTGTCTTCAAACGGCGGGTGACTGAGCGGGGGCACACCACATAGATAGCATTCTACTTCCCTGTGTATACTGAATCCCGCCTTCCGCCTTTTGGAGGGAATTTTTTTTCTTGGTCGTTTTCTCTGCCGGTCTAGTCTGTGATAGAGGAATTTGAATGGTATACATGTCAGTTCAGACTGGGTCTCGGCGGCGACCGTCTCCGTGGATTTTCAGACGTACAAAGAAGTCAGTGGGGTTGTGGGAACACTCCTGCCACCAGTAAATGCAGTCTCAATGGGGTCGTCGGTTCCATTTAACTCAGTGATTGTAGTGGCATCACATGTTTCGCCGGCCGGTTGCATGGTTTTGTTGGCTGGTCATTACAAGAGTTCATCTTCCATGCCCGCCACAAGAGTGATTGGACGGAGGAAGCACTAATGGTCATGTTATCGAAGTAAGTGTGATAGGCAAGTTACAGAAGCAGGCTCAGTTCACACAGCCACTGAGAGGAAACGAGCAACGGTATTTCACAATAAGCGTAGACAGAGAGCGGGTCCGAAAGGTGGTGATTTGGCATCTACTGACTGAAAACAGAGATTTAGAGTCGACTCGTTAGAAGGAAGCTTTGGAAATGTTCAGCCCAGCAAATTTTGAGAAATAAATGCAATTCTAAATTCCGAAATTTAAATAGCTGAGCTGACCCTTCGCACCACGTGGTTGTAATGTGTTTATGTCCAGTGCCACGGTGTGAGAGAATGCGTGTGATTCACGTGAGCGTGCGCGTTGGGTTCAGTTCGCGGTGCTTTGAGCCAGTTCACGAAATTGGGTAAAGCGCCTATACAATACTCATTATTATTATTGTTAAGCTCAGTTTGGTTTTTTGCTTAGGTGGTGCCGTTTATTCTGGTCCGGCGGTCTTCGGCGGTTCAGTCTACGCCGTGGTACTTAGGCTTCCTCCCTCTCTGCTCAGTTTGGAAATACATTTATTTTGTTGTTGTTTTGTTTGTTTATTTGTTTGTTTTTAGTGCGTTGGTATCAAGGACGAAAACAAACAATAGCGCTAAGTTTTTGTTTTTTTTTTTAGTGCTTTCATGCAATCCACACACAATCATTCAAAAACACAAACAAAACAACAACAAACAAACAAACAAACGAAAAACACACACACACACACACACACACACACACACACACACACACACACACACACACACACACACACACACACACACACACACACACACACACACACACACAAAACCCCACAGTTTTTATTTTCCCATCGCGGAAAGGAGGAAGGGACATAATTTAACTGCAATGAAAACTTTCAACGGTCCAAGGGAGAGAAGAGCCTGCGCGGCAACGTGAAAATCTTCGCTGCCAGGGCGGTGTGGTGGATAAGCGGAAAACCTGGTGACCAGAATGAAGCGGTTTAAAAGGCATGAAAGCGAGGCCCCGATACACCGGCGTTGCCATGCGGGTCACAACACTCCCGCCTTTGGCGTGGCTGAAGGCTCCCTGGTTTTAATGTCTCTACAAAAAGAGGTCAGATGGAAACAGTGCATGCTGCATTGCCTTCTCCCCGACCGGCCGCCACTTGACGCTGAACGGTTGACAAGTTCTCTTCTCAGTTAATTGGGGTTTTAGCGGATCTTCGGAAAAGAGGAGTATGGTTAAGTGTAATATGGGATCAAATGGCTTTTGCACGATCGATCGCGGAACTTTTTTTTTTTTTTTTTGGGGGGGGGGGGGGTGGGGCGGGGTGTTAGGGGAGGGAGAGAAGCGGAATCTCAGTCTCTGTCTTCTTCAATCTTCTTCTTTTTCTTCTCCCCCCCCCCCACCCCCCCGCTTCCCCATACATAGGCATGTTGAACTGAATAGAGGGGGGTGGGGGGGGGGGCGGGCAAGTTGGGGGGGTGGGGGAGGGGGGGCTGAGGGGAGGAAGAGAAGAATCTCTCTCTCTTCTTCTTCTTCTTCTTCTTTAGTCTTCTTTTTCTTCTCCCACCCCCCCACCCCCCACCCCCCTTACATAGGCATGCCGCTGAACTAAATAGAAAGGCAGACCCATTTTCGGCCGGATTGCTTTTTGGTCCGACCTGCCGGTTTCAGTGAAACTTTGGACAGTAATACTAACACTGAGTCCTGAATACTATATCAAATTCCAATACCGTCTAAAAGGAAAGTCCAGAGAGTTGAGTTGGTCTAGAAGCTTAGTTATTTAGTTTGTTTGTTTGTTTGTTTGTTTCGGAGTTCCCGGTAGTGCACTTAGTCACTCAGCACTGATTCAGAGTGCAATAGTGGTAACATACGAAAATCGATCGAAAAACACAACAATCAGTCAGTATTGTTCTTCTTCTAATATCTACCAGGCCCGTGCCACGTTGGACACACCGGTTCTCACTTGAACACCGAAGTTAAGCAACGCTGGGCCCGGTTAGTACCTGGATAGGTGACCGTCTGGGTATAGGCCGGGTGCTGCTGACCCCGGTCCGGGCAGGAATTTGGTGTGAGATTTCTCCTCACTAAATCGAGTCAAAATCATGTGCAGACTCGCTTTCGGTGCCTGTTTCGGCCCGTGCACACACGCATGCACGTACCATGAAGTGTGCACGATAAAGATCCCAGTTCCATCATTCGAAAAAGAGTAGGCTGAAATGGCCGGTTCAAGTTGATTCAGTGGAAACACTAACACACGGCATGCAGGAAAAAAAACAAAAAAAAAAAAATGGGTGGCGCCGGTTCATGACGACGCACTTCAAGTCCCCCGGGGGAAGCAGCCCGCATTTCCCCTATTACGGTAGTGGGACGAATTCTTCTTCCAAATCCAATCCAGACTGTAAGAATAGCCCGGGGGGAAACTCGTGTTTAGCATTTTCAGAAGCTGCCTCCTCAGTGCCCGGCTTGCGGATCTGGATTGAGAGAAGTTACGACATGACATGACTGAACCGGATAAGCTGATGGTGTTGCGGCGGCAGAGTCAGTTCCCGCAAAACCATTCCCGCCAATCGGTTCAGGCCGCTCCATTGAGGCGTGTCTTCTGTGTTATCAGTAATGGCAGATTTATGGAGACCTGGATGCCTGACTCATTTCTCTTCATTCTCTCCCACGGTTAAAAAAAACTGTCATACATTCACTGCGTCCGCTCCGTCCGCTGACACGGATCCCATGATCGGAAAAATTCCCACGTCATTTTTATGTAGTCAGTGATCAGTACATGATGGTACAGAAATCGTTCTCTGATTAAACCAATGTGATCTATATTGTGGTTTTACTAGAGCTGAATCAGTTACTGATGAAAGTCGGAACTTGAAGGCTGCACTGATGGAAACTGTGCATGTGATTCGCAAGTTTGAATTAGATTCTACAAACAAGCCGCGTGATCTCAATAATGTTCGTTTTTGTTCATTTTTTCATTGCTTGTCTCCAGATACAGATCAATGAAATTCAGCGCCGGCTGCCCCTCGGTCCATGCGGTAACTGATGCCAAACCGGGCGATTTTTTTTTTTTTTTGTTCAGGGGAAGTAACTCCTTCGTTTCTCGTTTCGGTTATTCCTTTATTGGTTGTCTCCCTGTACGCTGGGGGACAGGAGACACCAATGTTTCAAATTAAACCTTGTTCTACTTTTGACGGATAAAAATTAGATCACTAACTGCCCAATACACATTGTGTGGTCTATGTTTACTAGTTGTGCATGAGTCTGATGCAGTGTATTTTTTTTTTTTTTTCTTACCCGATTTTCTTTTCCAACTACAGGTACGTTACTGGTACCATAATCCCCTTTTCATGTTTCATATTCCACTGTACACACACACACACACACAAACACCATAATGACAAAGGTGATCACACAGGAAAAAGGTATTTATTCATCAGTCTCACAACAGCACATCAAGTGTCAACACTTCATAATACTGTCACATCTAACACAACACATGTAACACAAAGTAAGTCAAATACCACACCCCCATGTTTAACCTCCACAAAGACATACGATAACATCTGACAAGCACACTGATGAGAAAGAAACAAAAGTAGACAAGTACAAAGTATAAAACACTTAACAAAAAATGGGGAAAAAAAAAAGAAGGTTTTATGAAGGGTCAATTTGACATTAAAAAAATGATGAATGGTATTCACTTTTTCAAGACCAAAAGATGAGGTTTCTTTAAAGAAAAAAAGAAAAGAAAAAAAAAGCACATGTACACAAAACTCTTCTAGAAGAGTGAGTGAGTTTTTAGGGATTAGAGCCGCAAAAACTCTTACAGAAGGTAAAGGGTTCACCTGGCTAGGATGCAGAAGAAACAGCACTGTTCAGTACAATTTCAGATTCAGTCTCAGCAAGCAAAGGCAAAATGATGCTACGCTGATGGAAACTGATTTATGCATGCATACATACAAGTGCTTTAATCATTCCATTTCTAACAATTCTGAAGTAATTGGGGTGAGAGGTGACTCATTACCTAGCACATGCGATTTTAATAGTGCCTTATATAATTATGTGATACCCCCGGTACCAACTTTTCCGCGTTTCCAGGCTCCTCCTCATTGCTTCCCCCCCCCCCCCCCCCCCCCCCCCCCCCCCCGATGCTCAAGCTTTTTTCCCCAGGACCATTAAAACTAGGTCAAGATAGCGGGTAGGTTGGTGGCGCTGAACCACAGTAACATGCTTTCCCGAAGGGAGCCACCTAAATTCCCCAAAAAGGACAATTAAGTATTGGTACTATTAAAAAAAATAAATGAAATAAATAAAAATTAAACAAAGAAAAAAATTTAAACTAGCAGGCAAACTGATCATTTTCTGACAAACTCAATAAAGAAGTTGTGAAATCCTCACTTATTGGCATTTGTGAAAGGAATTTTTCATAAAAAGAATATAAACACAGCGTGCACCTAGTAAAATACCTGAATCTTATGGATGATGCAAATGTAGATTAATGCAAGGCTACTCGTGACCATGTACAGATTATTCCTTATACCACGTGTATACATACACAGCGAATCTTCCCATCTTGAATCTGTTACAAATGTTGCGATTCCCATCTTGAATCAGTTACAAATGTGTTGCGATGTTTAAGAACATATCAAATCTACATGTCCACCAGCACATCAAAACATTATACACACCTTCAAGCATTCGTCTTGAAATATTTGCCATTTCTAGCATGCGTTTGTGGGTTTTTTCTTTGTTTGTTTATTGTTTTTTTTCTCAGGAGTCTGTTTTACATTTTCAGCGATGGTCATAAAGCAAATACATGTACCTTTTAAAGAAAAAAAACCTCTCCCATACTAAATACCTAATCCATGACCCCACGGACATTTACACACACACACACACACACACACACACACACACACACACCCTCATCCGCTTTCCAGCTGAGATGAACTTTTCCTAAGTATCTATCAAACAAAAAAACCCAAAAAAACTCTACCAACTGCTGATTGCAAACCAACGTAAACTAGAGATATAATAGGCTGAACCGTTTAAAAATTGTGGTCTTACTTTTGCACAACAGCTAGGAACATTCAAAGAATTATATGTATCACACACTGGGCTCTTGGTAACTTAATTGCTTACGGCGTATATCACATATTGGTACTGGCAGCGACCATACACAGCAACAGGGGACACTGGCAACGGGCAGATTTCATTTTCTAAATGTTGATTACTTTCTTAGTTACCCAGGCAGACATGCATTCTGTCATTTCTGCATCACATTGGGCAATATTCAAGACAAAATTACTTTTAGGGTCAGCCAGGAGACTTGTCCTATTATTGTTTCCACTGATAAGAAACCACGCAGCAAGACAGCTCACTACTTACAAGAGCCACACTGAATAATCAAGGATACCAAACCAGTTGTGTCCCTTGCTTTACTGTACGGATGGAGCTTGCTGGGCTCCTGTAAAGTGCGTTTGGTATCTCAGTCACCAAGGCTTTTCGAAGACACCGGTAACCCTTTATGAAGCCACTTTTGTAGACCTATTGCAGAGAAATGGTTAGTCAAGAAGTTGTGGCTTAATGTACTTTATAATAGCCTGTGTTTTCTATCCATTTCTTCTTGGTGTAAGTGAAACCAGCCTAAATCAATATTTTCATTGCTTTTTTCAAGAAAAAGAAAAAAACTGACAAGTCCTTTTCAAGGAATGAAACTATTCCATAAAAGCACTTTGATGCCATTCACTGGCATCACTTTTCCCCCACTGTCTCATGAAGGTATGAGGAGTACACATCAATTACTGAACAAGATTACAGTTGACATCATTGTCACTTGAGGTTCTTGGAAGGTACATTTTACGTTGATTTAGATTCTTTATTTTTTCTCCATCTCACATCTTCACCCAAATTTTCACTTATGCTGAGGTCGTCAGCTATGTAACAATCATATCCACTTCAAACGTCTACTTCGAATACATTTGCACAAAATCACAGTTTTACAAAAACTATTTCCGAAAAGCTCTGGCAACTGGATTAGCAAATGCACCATATCCCGGAGCAATACACCATAATGTATTTTGCAGTTTTCTTAAATCACAGCAATGGAGATAATGCAGACTGCAATAATTTTGTGAGCAAATGTTCAACTGTACGCAAATCACTGCAATGGAGATGATGCAGACTGTAATGATTTTGTTATCAAATGTTTAAATGTATGTCCTTGAAGCTTCTTAGCAAAGACAGGCAGGTCAATTTGATCGTATCACCTCCAAAAATGACCAAGTGAGTTGTCTCACAATGTAGGCTTTTCAGTGTTGGTTAGAGGATTGCGTAAATAGGTAATACAGCCTCTAACAGCCCCCAAAATGATACATGTACAACAATCTAAATCAGGGCTTACATGGTCCGTGATCCAACCGAGGAAAAAAATTGTAGCATTTAGAGATGAAGTGTGAAAGCCACAAGCACATGTCTGCAAAACAAAACTAATCTAAAACCATTGAAATTTTATGCATTTTGGGCAGTGCTTAAGAGGAAGCAAGACTTCTCTCTTTTTTTCGAGGAAATTTTTTTTAACCAACAGAAGAAATCCACACAGGGGAGGCTTTTCAACCCTTACAAATGAAGATACCTTGTATTTGTCACTACTAAGACTGTCCCGCACAATGTGTTTTGTACACGTCCATGTCACCAGAAATTGGACTGGTTTTGTTTTGTTCAGCTTTTTTGCTTTTTTTTTCTTTCTATTCATAATATGAAAAATAAAGCCCAATTTCTATAATTATTTATTGTTCCTTGCTGAAACACAAATAAGAAACTGTCTGCAGTTTTGGAGCCGAAAGGGGAAACAGGCAGCAAGTTCAGGTGATACTGCACTTTTTTCCTGCCTTTGAACACATACTCCTACATCAGTGACAAACACAGAATGATAAAATGCTAGTTCAATTTCATAATGGGATTACTGTGCAACTCAGTTTTGAGAACAGCACAGGAAAAGTTTACATTACTTGTGCTATCACTCTGTGCTATTCTCAAAATCCAGTTTGGTAGCTAAAACGCCAATAGCAACAAAATCTTAAATGATAACGGGGTGATGATCATGCAACATTTAACAAAGCATCCCTGAATAAGGAGGATCCTCCACCTCCTGTTTTATGAATTTGAATGTAATAATGTCATGCAGTCAAGCTTGCAAATGGAAAGCAGGGATCTGAAATCCACGTACCTACTCATGCTTCTGAAAATGGGCCAAAGTAGGGTGACCCCCAAAGCATTACCCAAGCAGGACAAGAATCTGGAATAAATCTTGTGACAGAAATGTTGTCAAAGACAAACAATGAAACACTTTCAGGAAATTTATTTCCTACCAATTTTAAAGACAGGCGCAAAGTAATACATGTACTGTAAAATTTGCTTGTTTCTTAGTTTCTCTCGACTGCCACCATGGACATTACATTCAACACCTGCAATACCCTCCAAAAAGTTACGCATAATCCCAATACATTCTTGTAAATTTCAACCCACAAGATTTTTTTATAAACACCATTACCACTAATAAAATCCAGGATACAATGTAAATAACCTCTGCACCCTCTTTCATCAACCCACTCAACCACTTCAGCAAAACGACAGAAGTCGGATGATTACCCACTCAACCAAAGCTCTAATTCATCCGCGCTGGACAAAAATACCCCCCCCCACCCCCCCCAACATTTCATGGACCCTGTATCTGTACAGCAGCAGTCTGAGTCCTTCAAATGCATTTTGCTGTAAATAGCGTGTATTCATGAAGTCAAAGCTTAAACAAAGCAAAGTGTCAGCCAGTCGAGATGTGGGTTTACCTGGCTAAACAAAAGGCATTGCTACTACACACCACACACCCCCAGTCACACACATGCGTGCACATACACACATACATGCACACACCCTGGTTTGCAGGAAGCCTTGTCTATGTCAAATTAAACACTATTATAAAAATCTGAACGCTTCAATAAGTGGTTTAGTGAACAGTGCAGCAAGTTCTGAACCCTGGCACTGTCCACCTGGCAGGCAACTGGCTTGCTCTGCCGACACTGTGACTTCATCATGAATTCAGTCCAGTACGACTTCATTGTAAATTACTACTCTTACTGGGTCCTCTAAATAATAATGATTACCAGAACTGCTGGACTTCAAAATGGAATTTTTCTTCAAATGAGCTCTAATGAATCAAAAAGACAGGGTGAAAAACAAACTGATGAGGACAGAAAAATGATCTAAACACTTGCTCTTGTGGCTAGGACAAGGGAACGGCAACGTCAAAAGTACAGCGGATGTATCTGCTTCCTCGTTATCCTCTTTCTGCAGCTGGGGCAGCGGTTCTGACTGGCAAGAGACTGCTTGATGCAAGAACTACAGAAAATGTGGCCGCAGGTTGTTGAGTACAGCTGCCGTCCACTCCGCCGGATCTGTGGAACAGGCACAAATGGTGACAGTTCTGTCAGGTGTAGCTGATCTTGGTAAGACAATACCAGGGGTGATTGTCAAAATTTTTCCCAATACTGAACTTTTTTTTAACATCAGTCCGAATGCGAACACTGGTCACCACGGATGTACTGTAGTGAAAAATGATGGCTAGATCAAAAAATGGCTTAAAATTATTTATTTTTGTTGAAATTTTGCCAATACGGAAATCCGTATAATACGGAACGAAAATCACCCCTGCAATACCATGTATACACCTAGGATAATAGACTATGTCTTGGGTTGTTTTAAAGGGAGTTGGTTTTCTAGTTGTTGCTCCTCTCTATCACGTGACCTCCGTACGTGCAAGTCACATGTAACATCGGTCGTATTCTTTCTACCTCTATCTCTGGATATACTTCGTTGTGCTTGGTGATTTCTACATCAATGGACTTGTGATGGAACACACCTTGCGATTCTGTGTTCATCGGAAGACTTTGTAAGGTACTTTTCCAATTATTTGCATTTTTCTGTTTCCACCGGTTTGAATTCCCTCGGACTATTCTATGTGTTCTGTACTGGCCGCCACGCCGGTGACGTAGGTGGCGCCAGTCGTATGCACTGAGTCTGTGTGCTGTGCCTGGAGATGATCAACGGGTCCCAGCTGTGTTGACTTTAGGTAACGTACTCTCCCTTACTCGGGGATGCGGCCAGTGCTCCGTCACGCATGAAGTCTGCTTGACCGTGGCTCCCGATAAGAGATCTGCAAACATGTCACGTGTTGGATAATTGCTTGTATGAGATGGCCACTTGATACTCGTATGGCCACGGCACCAACTCTCCATGATGGGAATCACCACTCGCGCTGCAGCAGCCAAGGGCGACAAGAACCTGGAGCGCATTAACCGTACGCGTTCGCCCATCCAAATTAACTTTGACACCGATATCCTACATGGTGTGCACCACTGGCGACTGGCACTACACTGCCGCTACGTCCAGTCCAGCCTACCCCATGACCTCACGTCAACCTGGACCGACAGAAACAAGAATCATGACCCTGTCACGTCCCCCATCCAGCGTCCCTATCACTGTGACCTCCACAACACTATCATCCAGCTGTGGGAGGAAACAACAAAGACCGTGACAATCACGCTTTTCTATACAACAGGAAAAGTAAGGGCGCAGGGCAACTACTGCCAAAGCTGGGTTGAGGACGAGTTTAAAGCGCTCAAGAAAATGGTAGAAGCGATGTCCACAGACCTGCCCCTCCTCCTTCCCCAGTCAAATCTTGCCCTCACCTACCCACCCCTCTACGCCCCCAACGGCGATTCTCTTGATGCAACTGCTACCACGACTGGCTTGGCGGAAACTGTAGAGGATTTCCACACTCCAGTGCTAGGGCCTCCGGCGCACCCTATCCCAAGCAGTGACTCCGAATCTGTCAGCCAGTCCAACCCAAGTAATGCGGCAGCCGACCTGGACAAGTGGCCTTCTCAGGCCACACAGTCCGCCACCTCAGATAGGAATGACTCTCAGGACACATCGCCCGCCACCAGTGACGAGTGTCCCCAGGACACACAGTCCGCCGCCCAGAGTGACTGTCCTTCTCAGGACACGCAGTCCGCCGGCAGTGTCAACCCCACACCTACCGAACAGTCTACTGGCGCTGTTCATCAACCTCTGTCTCTCAGTCGGCAGGCTGAAGGTTCAGCACTCACCACCATGCAGCGTCAGCTGTCAACGGCCATCAACACCATCAACACGCTGTGCAGTGAACTTCGCCTGGTCCGAACTGAGCTGTCTAACGTGAAAGCCGAGTGTGCTGCACTCAAGCAGTCACAGTTGCAGACACATGCTGAGATCCAGGACTGTGAGGTTAGGGCACGAAATGAAGTAAAGGCTGCAGACAGATCTCTTCGTGAATCGCTTGCAGAAGCTGTTGACACGCTGGCTACTGACCACACCTCCCTCAAACAACAAGTTTCTCAGCTGGTCACTGGAAGGAAGAGCCAAACCGACAAACTCCAGGACATGAAAAAGCAGCTTGATACGCTGACCAGCCGTCCTGCACATGACACTTGTACGCCAAAGGCTGTGCCCACCAACACCAGTCAGTCAGAGTCGCAGTTTCCATCCACGCCATCCGCACATGCTATCACCGTCTCTGGGTCTGAGACAAACGACTCCCCATCCCGCACTACAACTGACGCCAACGTTCCCGTCAGCAATACGTTTGATGTGCTGTCAACGCTAAATGAGGAGGACCAGCCTCTTCATGCTGACGGACAGTGTGACAGTGCCACAGTAATTCGGGAGCGACCAGTCAGCCCTAAGCAACGAGTACAGTCCTCATCCAGTCCTCTCGACAATCTGCGCCGTCTTCAGATCAATCCCGGCGTTACCACCCTTCTGATCGGCGACAGTGTTGTCACACGTGTAGATGAGAGGAAGCTGTCCACACCACGTGACCCTGCACAAAACCTGTCAGTCTCAGGACTCAGTGTAGCAGATCTTTCCACGTGGCTAACTGAACTCAAGCCCACCCCTCACATTCGCCGTGTCACCATCCATGTCGGCATTAACAGTTGCGATGACGGGCCTGTCTCCCAGCACACATGGTCAGCTTTGTTTCGCCAGCTGACTAAAGTGTTTCCCTCAGCGATCCTCCAGGCCTCCTCCATCGTGCCCCCACTAGGTCAACATCCCCGGACTAAAGCCGCTTCAACATCAACCGCACACCTGAAAGCAGTGTGTGTTAGGGAGAAGGTCACTTTCATCGACCACACCCCTTCCTTCTTAGCTGTCAGTGGCGCCCCGAAGAAGAAGTTATACAACAACAGGCTTCATCCGAGTCCCCAGGGCACGAGAGTACTGGAGTGGAACATCTGGGCTGCTGGCCGCTCTCCACGCTCACCTGATCAGGACAAGGTCAATCCGGGTCGCCGGGGACACCAAGGCAGCGTGCGCCATGATTACCGCCCTCACCATATGGAACCTGTCTCTCACGAGTTGGGAGCCGGGCGGCAGGCTCATCATCACCATGCCCTCCCCCGGCATTACGTCATGCCCCAACAGTCAGGTGCTGGGCACCATGGCTACCCAAGACCACCCTCACCCCCACACCTGCCCCTCACCCCGCCCCTGCCCCAGCCCCATCGCCAGATCTTCAACTACCACCATCGCCCCCCTCCCCGACAACCACCATGCCCGCCGCTCGGGTTTCAACCTGGATGTCTGGAGCCAACCAGCGGCAGTCAACCATCCATGTCGGAGAAGGAATGGCCGCCCCTGCCGACCAGCAATGTGGCACCAGGAATCACCCTGGCCGCGGAAACTCCACGTACAAATAGAGGTTGGGAGAATACCGCCGGGCCGTCCTCTACCACACAGTCTCCTGATCCGCTACAGGCCATGAAACTGCTGGCTCAGCTGATGAAATCGTTTATGTGAACTTATCAACCATAGACACTTCACAAAACTAGTTCTTCGTGTGTGTGTGTGTGTGTGTGTGTGTGTGTGTGTGTGAGAGAGAGAGAGAGAGAGAGAGAGAGAGTGCACCGGTCATGTGCCGGCTCTTCAGTATTACTTTCATTTACAAGAGCGACATAATTATGTGAACTTAGATATCTCGTGGTGTTTTCTATATGGACACTGGTGTCGGCTCGTCCGTATGCAGTAAAACGTGTTTGATACCTTTAAGCCTTTGTGCGTAACAACTTGAGACTCGTGGTGTTTTCTATATGGACACTGGTGTCGGCTCGTCCGTATGCAGTAAAACGTGTTTGAGAACTTTAAGCCTTTGTGCGTAACAACTTGAGACTGTGTGTTAACGCAACTACAATTACGTGGATTATACACTCCCTGTGACCTCAACGTTGTGTAGACTGAAGACAATATCGGCGACATTATTTACTGATTTAGCCGTCAAACAGATCGCGACTATTTCAGTGCAGTGACGTGTATTTTCTCCTGGACTTTACACCTTTGCTTTTTTAACGTGACTACTCACTGACTACTGACAGACTGTAGTGGTTTAATTAAAGCCACAGCGAGTGAGTGTGTATGTGTGACTCAGCACACAAGTTTAGTACTCGACACAACTGACTTCAGTGTTGATTGTTTTGTTTAACTTTCGTTTGATTTGTGTCACATATTTTGCTTTGGCGCTGTTCAGTTTCTGTTCACATTGTATTCTTTAACCTTTGCACCGTATCCCGTTCTCTCCCTTGTTTATGATGACGACCACCAACCTTAGTCAACAAAAATTGTACGTTGGTCACCTCAATGTATTTCATTTGTACAACAAATTACAGGACATATCACTATTTCTAAACAATCCCACACCGTTTCACGTGTTCGGTCTAAGTGAGACGCGCCTAAATTCTAATATAGACGATGCGGCCGTCAGTATCCCTAATTATTCCGTAATCAGACGTGATGCGTCATCTCCCGGTCAGACCGGTATCGCTGTTTACATCCATAATTCTATTCAACACTTGACCACAAGACGTAAAGATCTCGAAACTGATGATGTTGAGTGTGTTTGGCTGGAGCTTAAAAGCCCGAAGTCCAAATCCTTTCTCATCGGTATTCTATACCGAAACCCAGCGGCAAACTTCGACTGGTACGACGACTTTACGCACAATCTTGATAAAGTATCTAAAAGTAATACCAATATTCTTCTTTTGGGTGACTTTAACATAGACCTGTTAAAACCACACGCAGCCTGGGCTGCAACCTCATCACTGTTCGGCCTAGTTCAAAAGGTTACATCGCCCACTAGAATCACTGCCTCATCCTCTACATTAATAGACCATATATACACAAATAACCCCACAGCGGTTACTGACGTCAGTGTTCCTGTCCTTAGTGTCAGTGATCACTACCCTGTTGTCTGTAATCTGTCTATGAGTCTTCCAAAAATCAAAAAGAGTGGCCACACCTGTATAGTCTATCGGTCATTCAAATCTTTTAATCAAACTGAGTTCCTTTCTGACCTAAACACCACGCCGTTTGACAATGTGCTACAGGCTAACGACCCAGACACTGCATTGTCCATTTGGTATAATCTGTTTCTGTCTGTTCTCAACAAACACGCCCCCTTGCGGCGACGCCGAGTAAAGCATGCGATCCCTCCACCATGGTTGACTAAAGAGATTATGCAAGCCATGGAGGTACGCGACGAGCTGCGGCGCGAGAAACGCTTCAGCGAATTTAAACACCAGCGTAATCGCGTTAAGTACATGGTGCGAGAGGCGAAGAGAAATTTTGTTCGCAGTGTTGTCACTGACAGCAAGAACTCATCTGAAGTCTGGCGCGTTGTTAACTCCCTTACGCGAAGTTCTAGTAACAGGTCTGCAGCAATACCCAGTAATCTTACCGCTGATTTATTTAATAACCACTTTATCTCCGTGGCTGAATCTTTAGCAAAGTCCCAGAAAAATCCAGAATATATCTGTTCCGACGTCTTGGTCGAATTCTGTAACAGAAGAACAGCCGGTGCTGCTCCCTTTAGTATACCTCCCATAGCGGTTCATGAAGTGGGGAAATTAATTAGTAACATGCAAAACAAAAAATCAACTGGACCAGATGACATCAGCCCACAGATCCTAAAACTATCTTTACCATATATTGTCAACTCCCTTACGTATATTTATAATCTCTCTATTCAACAGAAAGTGTTCCCCACACAGTTTAAAAATGCGAAAGTAATTCCGCTACCTAAATCAAGAGAGTTGGCAGATCCAAACAACTACCGACCAATTTCCCTCTTATCAGTTTTATCAAAGCCATTGGAGCGACACGTACACACACACCTACAAGCTTACTTAGAAAGCAGACAACTTATCCACCGTTTTCAGTCAGGGTTTCGTCCCCTGCACTCTTGCCACACCGCTCTTACTCGGCTCACAGACACTTGGTTATCCAACATGAACAATGCACAGGTAACAGGGGCCATCTTTCTTGATTTAAGAAAAGCGTTTGATCTCGTAAATCATGCCACCTTGATCAAGAAACTTCAAAGTTATTTATGCAGTGAACCCGCTGTTTCCTTCTTTCGGTCATATCTTGAGAATAGGCAGCAGAAAGTAGTTCTGAATGGGTCATTCTCCAATGTCAGAAACATATCTCTTGGCGTACCCCAGGGATCCATTCTTGGTCCTCTACTTTTTAATATTTTTATTAATGATTTACCTCTGCATCTGACTAGTAAGCATATTGAATGTGACATGTTTGCGGATGACACATCGCTCCACTCCGCTGATAACGATATTACTGTGGTTAGTAGTCGACTTCAGGAAGGCCTAAACGGCATATCGGACTGGTGCTGTATTAATTCCATGCTCATACACCCTGTAAAAACTAAGTCCATGGTAATAGCCACCCGTCAAAAGCACCAGCTCAGCCCTTTGGCCCTGAATTTGGTACTTAACAACGCGCCTATAGAGCAGGTGTGCGAACATCGTCTTCTCGGCATCACAATTGATAATCAGCTTAGTTGGAAAGCCCACACTAACACCTTAGGCAAAACTCTTTCCAGACAGCTATTCGCCCTTTCCAAACTGCGGCATTTCCTTGACTTGGAGAGTCGCAAAATGTACTATAACGCGCACATACGGTCTCACTTGGACTATGCGTCAACGGTGTGGGATGGTTGCAGCCACATTCATTTAAAGGGGCTTAACTCCCTTCATAGACGTGCAGCAAAGCTACTTTTACCGAATCCTCATCTTACAGCTGATGAAAAGCTAAACCAGCTGCAGCTTCTTCCCTTGTCAAAACACCTGCTATACAACAAAGGAATTTTCATGTATAAGCTATGGAACAGAAAGGCTCCTAACTATTTATCCGACTGTTGCCACCGCTCAGCTTCCCGATATGGCAGTTCAAACAACCTGTGTATCATTCCAAAGCCTCGAATTGACATTTTCAAAAGCAGTCTTTCATTTTCTGGAGCGGCATTATGGAATAGTCTTCCAGCTCATGTTAAACACGCATGCTCTGTAGCAAATTTCAAACAGCTTTTCTTCATATATCTTATGTCACACGATGTTTAATCTTCCCACAGTTGATTCTCGCCCATTCCTACATGTATTCTTACTTGTAATTGGTATGTTCATCACGATTTTTAAATGTTCCTGTCTTAGTAGAGTATAATTCCATTTCCTATGGTTTTTCATACATGTATTCCTACTTGTAATTGGTTTGTTCATCACGCTTTTTAAAATTACTGTTCCTGTCTTAGTAGAGTGTAGTTTCATTTCCTATGGTTTTATTGCTATTTTGCTTTTTCCCTGTTGCATTACATGTGTGTGTGTGTGTGTGTGTGTGTGTGTGTGTGTGTGTGTTTCTGTTTAGGTAGATATTACTAGAAATAGCAACGGCAGGTATGAAAATTGACTGTTTCACGTTAACTACCTCTACCGTTGGAAAATAAAGTTTTCTTGATTCTTGATTCTTGATTCCATTTTGGATGTTGTTTTTTGTTGTGTGTGTGTGTGTGTGTGTGTGTGTGTGTGTGTGTGTGTGTGTGTGTGTGTGTGTGTGTGTGTGTGTGTGTTTGAATACAGTGGGATCCACATCAAATGTGAACCCCAAACACTCGCCCACTCATCTACTACAAATGTGATGAAACAAACAACAAAATGTGCCCTTTGGTTCCACTTACGCTGAGAAGAAAAGGAGACACAGAGAACACTGGCTGTTATAAAAAGTACTGGATAACAACTGCCTGAATAACCTTTTCTCCGCAACAGGCCTAAAAATAATGGCTCCACAGAAGGTTACCGTCAAGAAACGTAGGCGAGTAAGATACCAAATGCACTTGATGGTTATACCTGAGCATCAGAATCCATGCACACTGGACATGTGATTTTTGATCCCTCTGAAGATGACAGAGCGCTCGATGACCTGAACACAAAATCAGAAACAAACAGTAACTCAACCCTGAGGCCAAAACCACTATCATTCACTACGTAACATGCAGGTTCAACACACACAGGGCAATGCATCTTGTCAAATCATTCACCTTCATTCTGACAATGTATGTGTCCAGCCCACAACACTGAAGAAAAGATATTTGTCAACTGATTTTTGCACTTTTGAAAGCGTTTGATGTCTTGCATTATGACACTAGAGGCCTGTAACCTGTAAATACAGGCTTGTTTTATGTACAACCTGGGTGACAGCACCCACAAACCTACAAAAGTTAGGATTTCTCAACACCTGATGTTTCCAGTGTTCGACACTGAAAAGTTATAAAAACAGTCGCAGTCCAATACAGGAGCATCACTTCATCCGCAGAATTGGTGCACTTCAAACGTAGCATTTTTCCCCTTGCATCTAGGTAGTTACTTTTATGGACTTACTCAGTCACAGAGAAGGGGACAGCAGGGAGGTCAGAATCATCATCACTTAGGTTGTCTACATCGATGGTGCTGTTGCTTCTAGTCGCCCCGCCTGAAGATTCCGGGGTTGCTTCTCGTTCTACGTCTATGACATCATCACCGCTGTCATCTTGAGATGCACGCAGTCCCTGTCGGGCTGACAGTCGTCTTGAAAAGGAATCTGTTGGCAC
The DNA here is from genome assembly GCA_018292915.2 of Batillaria attramentaria. Lineage (NCBI taxonomy): Eukaryota > Metazoa > Mollusca > Gastropoda > Batillariidae > Batillaria > Batillaria attramentaria. The sequence continues at coordinate 555,209 of JACVVK020000306.1, read as the reverse complement.
ACAAGAAGATAAAGAAATGGCAGTTGACACGTTTTCACAGACAAGCAAACTAAAAATCCAGGTGTCAGGGATGGTCACAACACATTATTGGGGCTTGATTTAACATGCAATTACTGCTATAAAGGGGCGTATGAACCACAGGGGCCGGTGGGGCCCAGGCCCCCGTTCGATTTTTTGGAAGGGGGGCCCGAATATCTTTGGGCCCCCCTTGCTTTTGATAGGAGAGGGGGCCCACCAGTGGTGGGGCCCCCCTGCTCTGCTGTCGCAGGACACAATCCTTGGCAGTCAACACACACACACACACACACCCCCCTTCTTCACCCCGGCCGTATGGCTCACCCGACTTAGTGGGCCCCCCTTCCTCTCAGCATCTTCCAACGCGCCTGCTATATAGCCAAGCCAAGTAAAGTGCATACATGTATTTTCAACCTCTCAAAACAAACCACATCCCCAGACTTTGACTGATTGAATTCCTTTTTCAGTTCAATATGCCAGCACAAATCCTGTTTTCAAAGTCTTGCTCTTAATTCAATTCAATTCAATAAGTCTTCATTATCCCCTTAGGGGAAATTACTAATTAGGGTATGATAGTCATAAAAACATAAAACAGTACATTGAAATCACTCAAACAAAATAATCAATAATTAAACCATAACAGTAAATAAGACAGAGAGAAAAATGACCCCCCCCCCCCCCCCCAAAGGTCGCTCACAAGTAGTGCCCCTTAGGAGCAATACGCATTTTTACAAACACAAACCTGCATTGTCGACATCTACTGGGGATATTACCTGCACAGAGGGAAACACACCAAAATTAAGATGAACAGTCTGACCGCAGTCAGAGGTTCTAGGCATTATTTACAACAGTTGTTAATATCTATGACCATGTCTGCTAAATAAATCATGTTAATGTGTAAAATCTATGCTCATTACAGTTAACTCTTTGACGACGGAGCGCAATTTCTGACACACGATTTCCTATAGGAAATCGTGTGTCAGAAATTGCGCTCCGTCGTCAAAGAGTTAAACCTGTCAGACGAAGCAGAGGCCTACATGTATGTAAAGATGGGCCTAACAGCCTGCAGGCAAGTGCGTTTGTTCTAATTATGGCCTGAGAGTAGACTTGTTGCCCTCAAAGAAAAGCATTAAGGATGCCCTAAAAGCAAAAAAGTCACACAACTGGTGTCACGCAATATCCAAACAGTAAACAGCACGCTTTGTAAGTGGCATTTTCCAAAAATCTGTCTGCTCATGATCTAGTGTCCATAGAGGTTTTGGTCTGAAAGATATTTCCATTTTTCAATACAAGGCCTGCTCACTGAAACCGGAAGTCAACAAAATTAATGTTACCCCCATCAACTGAACATCCAGCACTGCATACAAGAAAGAAACCTTGCACTACCAAGTGTTATTCTCAGTCCTGGCAATTTTACTATTAATTTTATGAACATCAACATTAAGCTGAGACACAAATACAATACATGTGTGTATGTTGTTGTTACACCAGCATAAGACAACTCACTACGACTGGAGACTCAATGGCACTCCGGTTTCGTCCGCCACCCGAGGACTGTGTCAGGTCAATGACATCATCATCTAATGTATCATTTGCTGTAAGGTCAATGCAGCTTCCTACAGAAAACAGAAGAAAAAAATCCAAGTTTACCCTCTTAAAAGAATTTACAGAGAAAGATTTGTAAAAGAAACAAATTTCCAGGGCTTAGTTGAAGTAATGTCAGAGCTCACAATCAGGCTGGGGAATACCGCTGTTGCCGGTTACGAAGAGTCGGGTGCTCTCCAGCGCCGGAGACGCGAACGGTCCACCTGAGGTGGGCTACGCATGCGATGGCGAGCAACGTGAGCGTTTCGACCGGCGAAGATGTTCGCGATAAAATTAAATCAATGAAAGTTCCTGAACTGAAAAAAATATCTGAAAGACAGGGGCGTGCGTTTAAGTGGCTACACAAAAGCGCAGCTTATCACTCTAGCCCTTGAAGCAGATCGGCAGTCGCTTCAACCGAGAGGTAGGCGGTGTAAAGGTCAAGTCGACCTGTGACTTGTGGCTTGCCACTAATTTTTATTCAAGCACTTTGGCTGTTTATCAGTGCGAACTGAACTTTTGCTTGGAAATGAAAGTCTTTCTTTCTTGATTTTTGGTTCCATAACGATTGTGTTCAAACAATGTAGGTACCGGGACAGAATTTGTCCGCTTGTTCCCGACGAAATGGCGGCTGCACACGCTAGGCCACCGGCCGAGACGAGTCGGCGTTCTGCCTTCGAATCGCTTTTATCCACAAATTTCTTGAAACTTTTGAAGAAAAGGGCTCAAACTGAACGATCTCACCATTAGGTAAGGCCGTCTCTGGGAATTTCTCCTGCTTATCTGATTTGCTCGAGCCATTTTGGCAGCCGATCGCAACGCAGTGGTAGTGCGGCATCGTGTGTGACTCGAGTAGCCCACATGCCGAGTCTATCAAGCCTTGTCTCGGTCCAAAATCGCGCACGTTCACGCATGTTCACGCGCTATAACGAGAATCGGCAACAAGGCCATTGCGGAGGACAAAAAAGACTGAAACCTAGACCGACGTGCAGGGGCAGCACCCTGCTCGGGGACCACAGGGGCGATGCCCCGCTTCAGAAAACAAATTTTTGCATTTTTCAAAGCATCTAGTAGCCTCTCCTGGCATTCAGATGTGAAATACTGCCGTGATACTGACATGCAACAATTTGAATTATAAAATGAAGTTTAAAAAGTCCCATATGGCATGACATGCATCTTGATACAATATGACTGTGTGCAACCTTTTCCTCCTTCCTTTTCTTGGCTGAAACCTAGATTTTTTTAGGCTGAAAGGATAGGAAGTTTGGCTGAAAACTGCCAAATGACTGAAAATTCCCCAGCCTGCACAATGTCAGCTGGAAACTGAAACAAATACATGTTCAACATTTTACTACACTACTACTTTCTTCTCTTGTTCAATAAAACATTTGTGAAATACTTACTCTGGCTTTATTTTGTACTGAATCAGGTGAATGGTGTCGATTTTATTATCGTGATTACTATTACTAATTCTAGCATCACACTGCTCACAGGTAGAGGATAAATTAATTACGTGTCAGAGCAAGGTACACATAATTTATTGTTTACAAAGATGTTATGTTTCCAGTGCAGCCATTTTCCCCCCACAAACAATATCACACAAGGGTGGCCATAATTATATATATATTTACAATCACCCAATCACCAATTGACTGTAAAATTGTTGCTGGGCTCCTTAAAATTTCACTGGGTTAGTCTCAGCAGTCATACTTGTTCTTATTTTTCACTTGGAACAACCACATACATACATGTGCATTCAGGCTGTCATATCTGATGCAGGTATTTTCAAGTCCAGATATGACCACACTGCACTACATGTAATTTGTATTTTGCTTGATTTTCTAAACAGACCCCTCTTAGAATACCTCTACAGCCTACAAGTACATATAGGTGCTTTGCATAGATCTACAACTCTGTGGTGTTGTTCAACTGGTTTTTCTCGGGTCTCCTTTATTTCGCTTTGTTTAGGGCCCAACTGAGACCTGAAGTCCCCCATCGTTTCACCAACCCTGTCACTGCAGTTGTACACTCTGCTTGTTGTTAATGTGATACCTGGGTCAGGGTCTCCATCCATGGTAGTCTGTGTTGCAGCAGGTTGCCGTCGACGTCGGTTTTGACCTATAGCCAATCCTCCAGACACACTGCCAGCATGCCGTGTCCGCCGATACGGGTGTCGGCGCCGTCCTGAGCGAGTCTGAAGACACAGTCCTGAATGTTTGTCATTCACATTTAGTGCTAAAGAAGTATATTGGGGTGAGTGATGGTCTAATAGGTAGCACATCGGACTTAGCCACTGCACTACTGAACAGACATCACCGCTGTCAGGCGATGAAGCATGGGTTCACGCACAGGTCGAGCTTGTGATATATGTGGTACAGGTACTCGTTTCTCCTGGCTACCAGGCTGCTCATCAGGGGTTTCTCTCTGGGTTATCCAACTTTCCTCCCCCAGCAAACTTGAAAAATAGGATAGGTATTGGGATGCCGCTGCACCGCTGCCACACGGTTCCCCCAAGGGAAGCAGCCCGAATTTCCCAAAAGGGATAATAAATTAGTTAAAAAACAAAACAAAAACAAAACTCTGGCACAATTTTTACCATGTAAGTTACGCAGGAACTTACTCCCCTGCCAGGCAGTCCTAAATATTTGTTCACTTTCCAACACAGAAACCGGAATATTTCCACATCTGTCAAACAGTTCAAGAATCAGGCCTGAGAGTGGCTATTCTACTTGCCATGGAGGGTGGGAAAATGCTGGCAAGTAAAATTAAAAACTTCCTCGCCATATGCAAGTGTAGGAAAAACAAATTCAGTGTCAATCAAAAGACATTGTGCATGTTTTCTGATCCATACTATTTGTCACCGAAGGAAAGAGTGAGTTTCCTTGCCTTCTTGCCAGTCTGAATTCAGTGAATCATTGTTAAAAGCTGCCATCTATTCATCAAGCGCACCAAATCGAAAGCAAAAAAAACCCGTCAACTTCGGAGACATCGGAGGCAAAGAAACACCTTGAGGAGGAAAATAATCCGAGGCAGAGTAAACAAGATACCTTTACAGCAAGCTCCATACACCATACTCACACTCATGAAGTCATTTATGTCACTGAGCCGCGGATGGTACACCCAGAAGTGGTTGTCAAGTATCTGCCCTATGGTGGTGGATGATGCTGACAGTGACCGAGATCCAAATGTAAATGGATCTTTGCTGCTTTCACAGAAGTGAAGTCAGTGTGCTCTAGATCTTGCAGCTCTCAGCCAAGTCCAGCCCAGACCAGAACGAAGAAGCCTGAAGAAAGAATTCAGTGCTCAGCAGCTGGACACTGCATACTGACTTGCTCAATTCGCACAGCATGCAGCAGTACTGTTTTTAAACCTAATTACATCTTTGCTAAGCTAACTTATGTTTCGGAACAGTTTCGCTCATGACTATGCCTGTACGCACAAAATACCCTACATTGATGATTAGTACAGCTCTTAATGCCACACAACGTTGTTTACACTTTTTCATGAGCAGTTAAACATTCAAATTCTATGACTGTTGTTACGCTGTTGGAGCGCTCAGTGTGGTTGCCGCTTCATCAGGTACACTTCTGTTGGCTAAGTGCCAGTATTGCAGACGCTATCACTAACCAGGTGTCTGCAGCGGTGTTATGATGCCACAAAAACAGCTCTGAACGATCTTTGAGCATAAAAATGGTAGCATTAGCCCTTCAAGCTTTATAATCCATGGGATGCCACTACATCAATGTATGACCACTGCTGAGGTTTAGAAAAGAAAATAAACTCTCTTGGAAAGACCTCTTTCACTAGTGGGTGAATGTACTAGCTGCCAATGGCAGAGCTCAAGAAGTTCAGTGTAGCTCTGACTAGTCCGTGCTACTAGCAATACCACCGGGTGGATGGTTGTAAGCATTCCCAACCTTGTTTCTACCAAATGCAAGTCAAAATGATGTGAATTATGCATGTAAACAGAATAAACCCCTGCAATGAACAGGCCATGGCCATGGAAAATGGCCTTTTCATCACCACTAAACAAATTGCAGTTTGATTCACAAAAGCCAGCAATTTGCCGTGCCAGATGTCACACACATACACACTGGCTAAACGACTGCACTTTCCCACCGTTTCCACCAAGTACGTATATTGTACAAATCGATTGAATTCAAAAAGTGACATTAGACAGGAAGATGAAGAGCCACATTCTCGACTGACTGTGCAGGAGCACGCCACAACAGTCTGAAAGAAAGAAAATAACCAACAGTATTGTATTTGTCTGACCCAAATCCCAGAATAAGGATGTTATGATACTCTCTTCAGGCTCAGAGGCGTGACTACTCGTCATTTCATTAATAGTTTGTCAACCGCGAAAACTCTTTGCAATCCAGTGGGCGAACGAAAAACCGTTGACTCAGTTTGGTAACAAGCGCAGTGATTCCCCTCGTTTTTCGCCGCCTAGGTGCACTTTCAAACAATGCGGTGGGAAACGCTTGCGCTGCTTCTTTAGATTTGGTCAGAATACGTAAAATACAAACTTGAAACGCCTTTTACATTCGTGAAGCTTGTACAATGGGACACCGTCAAAACACGCTTTTCTGCCAGTCAGTACAGTTCAGGATAAGGGAAGTCACTCTAATCGCCCGTGCTGCTTTTCTTCAAGAGTATTCTCCCTTACCAAACCGAGGCGCGAGGCAATACAGTCAGAAGCCTCAGAACCACCCAAATCAATCAATCAATGAATCAGAGACATAGATAGGATCTATGTCTCTGAATGAATCAATCAGTCAACCAGACGATCAATCAAACTGTTTTTTTTTAATATTCTCTTTTGCCATTGTTCGTAGTTTAGACATAATTTAACACAAACTTTTACACTGAGATGTTGAGAACTGACACCAGAACCCAGAACCCATGCATACTAGTGTTTGGCGGTTTGTTTGATTGTTTTGCTTGATTGATCAACTGTCTCAGTAGCTGATTCAGTTGTTGGTTGATAAACTAAGCCGTTTATCGGTCGATTGATTGTTTCAGATCACACTCGGTACAAGTGAGTTTTCTCCCCCCCCCACCCCACCCCCACCCCGGGTAACCACTGACTGAGTGACGTCATCAGTTGGGCTTTGCAGTGTGGGGTTTAAATGATAGTGGCGGTTTGTTGCGGGTTTGTTGTAAGCGTTGCTGCTGCTGCTGCTGCTGCTGTTGTTGTTGTTTTGTTTGTTTGTTTGTTTGTTTGTTTGTTTTGTGTTTTTTGTTGTTTTGGTGTTTTTGTTTGTTGTTTTTGTTTGTTTATTTGTTTGGTTGCTGTTGTGTTTTTTGTTTGTTGGTTGGTTTTTTTTTTGTTTTTTTTTTTTTGGGGGGGGGGGGGTATTATCATTTATTATTATTATCGAGGCCACCCGGCTGAACTGATGTGATTTCTTGACCGACTGCCGCCGGATTGACCAGTGAGTTGACCGGCGGCCGTCACTGATGCCCGGGGCAAATTTTGCGTGAGCCTAATGGCCCGGGTCAACAGCGGCCGGCCGAAAGTTTACTGAAGGTCAATGAACATAATCTGTCAGTGTCCTATCTTCAGTACCATCTCACTAAAATAACGCGCAGTAACTCCACTGCCACTGATAAGGCAAATGTTTCATTGTATACAATGCCAGTTTTAGTTTACGATCGATACCTATAAATGCCCCCCTCCCCCCCCCCCACCCCACCCCCCAATTAAAAAACAAAAACAAAAACGAAAAGCTGGATTTAAACTTGACTGATCCATGATATACCGTCCATTCCTCAGGGTCATTAGACTATTCGACCGGATTTCTTTTTTCTCCATCTAGAGTCACGTCGACGAATAAGAAATCAGTATTAGTTATCTGACGGAACTTGAGGAACTGATAATCCTCGTGGTCTTTTTTTATGTCAGTGTTGTTTTAGAGATCGCGAAAAGCCACTGCATTTCGATGAAAATTTCTAGACCATCCCAGAACATGCTGGTGCAGTAACGTCAGTACTGAGATTACGCCACCTTGGAAACTGAGATTTCGAACCTTCCAGTAGGTTGAGGAACGTTCTAGATCTGACCTCTTTAATATACTGTGTAAGCAGCCCTGCGCAGCGTTCTGGGTTTTTCTTCTTTCATGAATTTGTTCTCCGCGCATCTTCAGTTAATAAAGTATTGGAGTTGTATTCTGTTGTATCCCGTATCTTCTCTGCGAGTGCACGAAGAGAGCGATATAGGAGTAAAATACAACAAGCGTCTTTTTTATTTTCTTTTTTTTTATGGACAGCTTGCAGTTCGCTTCACATTTTAATCAAAGACTTTAGACTTGTTTGTTTATTTGTTTTGGGGGATGGGGGGTGGGGGTGGGGTCCTTTCTTTTCTACTGGCGTTCCCCAGGAGTTAGGGAAGGGGGGGGGGGGGTCGTGCGTGCGTGCGTGGTTAAGGGACATTAAGTAGCAGTGTATGTGTGTTGGGGGACTAAAAGCGTCAGTGTTCATTCATTTTTTTTCCTTCTTTCTCTCTCGTCTTTTATTTTATTTCATTCATCAAGGCGGACAAGGGGGCCTTGACAAGCAAGTGAGGAACGCGACTGAGCATGTGTCTGCTCCGATTTACCGGGCAACTGAATCAGTGCCGGCGCGGCACGGTACGGTAGAGTATACGTCATGTATTGCATGGAGCCATCCAACGCTAATTCAAGGATTCGTACTCTGCCCTGTTACAGCGCCGATACTCGGACAATGGTCGGGCCATAGTTCACGTAACAGAACCACCTAGGCCCCTTGTATCCTGAGATACAACATGATTCAGTGTTCGTTTCCTGTCTTGTAGACTCCACCGAACCCAACTCTCTAACCCTCCACTGACACCCCCTTGCTCCCCCCCCCCCTCCCCCGTCCCTTCCTCTTCGGTTCCCTCTTCCCTCTCTCTTGACCCCGGGGGCTGAGACGCATATCCCGGCAATAACCAGGCCGTGTAATCATCCACATCATAAGACGTGTCATACCAAGGGAAGCACCCCCAAAGTCGCACCCGTGAAGTGGGTGAATCTCAGCTGTGTGGTAACAGTCTCCCCACTGGGCCCATAGCACACCCGCTCTGGGTAGGAGCCGAACTAGGTAGGAAAAATCCCGCTTGCCTCGGCTGGGATTCGAACCCGGGTCTCCCGGTCCATGGTCCGATGTGCTAATCACTACACTACGGGGGCCGGTTGTTTTTAATCTAGTTTTGTTTTGTATCTTGTTTTTGTTTGTTTTGTTTGGGTTTTTTTTTTACTGTTTTTTTAGTGCAGTAGTTTTTGTGTGTGTGTGTGTGTGTGTGTGTGTGTGTGTGTGTGTGTGTGTGTGTGTGTGTGTGTGTGTGTGTGTGTGTGTGTGTGTGTGTGTTTGTGTGTGTGTGTGTGTGTGTGTGTGTGTGTGTGTGTGTGTGTGCGTGTGCGCGTGTGTGTGTGTGTGTGTGAAAAATATTCATTTGCCACTTATTACATAACATTCGTTGTTTCGAGTTCTCTCTCTCTCTCTCTCTCTCTCTCTCTCTCTCACACACACACACACACACACACACACACACACACACATACCGTGGCACACACACATACCGTGGCACACACACACACACACACACACACACACACACACACACACACACACACACACACACACACACACACACACAACGAAGAAAATAATCCGGAAAATTGAATGAGTTTATTTCAGCAACAACGTTGCTTATAACACAGACAGCAGTGCATTGTACAGTATATCTTATGCGTACATTCTTTTTGCTCACAAATTCAGTTAGTCACACACACACACACACACACACACACACACACACACACACACACACACACACACACACACACACACACACACACACACACACAATTGACGAAAGCCCCAAAGGCAGGCGGTATTAAAAACATGATATTCAAGGTAACATTGCACAAAAAGCGTAAATTTGATCTCTTCACATACAATGCACAACAATATATGACAGCAGAGCAGGTGCTCTCAGCTCTACCACAACATAACATGGCTGGTGAGATCCAAAGTCATAGCGTGCATTGTGAGTCTCACGTGTTAAACGTTGACCCCCCCCCCCCACACACACACACACACAAAAAGACCCCCCCCCAAAAAAAACAAAAACAAAAAAAAAAAACAACAACAACAAAAAACAAGTGTCCATCCACACCCATCACCTTTACAAATTGGCAAGCCAGCCTGATGAGAGGAACATGACGACACGGGCAAAGGTCACATTGAAAACAATCAGGTCAAGGGTATGGTGATCTTAGTTTCTGACCTCAGTACGTGATCGGACTGCATACTCGACCGTAGTTTACCATCTTCGCACGTCATCATGACGTTAGGACAGAAAGTCCGGATAGGATAGTCAGTCCCGGACCACTATATCAGTGTGCTAATCACGTAACGAAAGAACTCTGATAGGTGAAAACCATGCTGACAATGAAGGATTCGGACCACCACTGGGCTATTTCTCTGAACGCACGGTTCGGGCAGTCCTCAGTGTCAAGATTCATCGCGGCATGTGAACCCATCCCGTTGAGGCTGGTGTGTAAGAACGGTCTTGTCTCCACACTCCTCTCTACCGGCCGTACATAGCAGCCACCGAATGAGGATTCTGTGCAAACTAACGTGTGGAGAAGTTCAGCAGGCAGCCCATGGAACCGCAACCACAGCAGGCGGTGAAAAGAAGGACGTGGCCCTCAGTTCTGTCCGACTCGTAAGAATAACCTGTACACGTTTTCATTCACTTGGTCTATACCAGTCCGTAACAAACGGTGGAGAGAGAGTACACCTTGTCCGAACTGATATCAGGGAGCGAGCGGTCAGACATGAGATACAGAACCCGTTATGCCGAGTGTCCCGCATCCTGGCGAAGAGCTTGATGGCGGAGGAGTAGTCGGCAAGGGATGCGCACGAACAGCCTGATGGGCTCCCCGACCTGCTCGGCCGCTCGCTTGAGCAGCTGCGTGGCCACCTCGTCCGAGTCGGCGTAGAGAGGGTTCAGGTCCCAGCGGCCGTTGGCCAGGCTGAGAGCGACGTAGCCGACAACGTTCCCGGAGTCGGCATCAACAGCGACGAAGGAGACGTTCTGACAGCCGACGATCCAGTTGCGGAGGTAGTCCTTCGCGCTCAATGCCGTGCACGCTGGTGTCGTAACTGCACAGCTTGGAGAACTCGACGTCTCCGGATGGGACGACCAGAATTTTCCTGGGAGACAGGAACCGAGGCGAAGTCGAGGGGGTCGAGACAGAAGTCGCGAACGAGGGCTTGGAAGCGTCGCGTCTGGAACCCACGACGCTCGTAGAATGGGATGGCGTCTTCCACAGAATAGAAGCACACGGCGCGTCCCCCTAGGGCATCAGAAGGCTTGCCTGAGCATTCGGGAACCCAGGCCCTGCTGCTGGTGTCGACTGCTGACCAACAGGTAAGACAGCATGCCGATGTTATCGTCCAGGTGACAGGCGCTGCAGTGACCCTGCACACAAACAGGGAGATAACCCATCAGATCGATCACCATGAATCACATCTCAAAAAACACCAAGTAAAATCAATAACAAAAATACAACAGAACTGAATCAACCCAAGAACCAGTGATAACCCGTATTGGCCCTGAGTAATATTAATGAAAGATGTTGATGCAAGTGCAGTAATAGCAGTTTGGCTTCAAAGGAGCATGACCGTGATTAAGTTTTAGCTTGGCGATTTGTCGTATAATCGTAACCATTGTTTAAAAAAAGAAGAAGAAGAAAAAAAAAGCGATACACCTATCAGCTGACATGAATAGGTGGTCCTCTTTTTTAAGTTGTACATCACGTACGATCACGTGAAATAATTCGGTCAGTTCTTATAGAAATTCTCGTGGTATCACGAGATGCAGTAACCTTGACCGTGAGGCCCGTATCCTTGACAATTGATAGCTTCGTCCTCGAACGCTCGAATGTTCGTCCGTGACTTTGTGCCATTCAGTGCATTTGATTATTGTGGTTCTTGTGGTCTAGATTAAAGCAGGGATATTTATTGGCGCTTTGGGCACTGCCAGACTGCCAGGGGCAAACCAGTTCAAGTCACTGAGCTGCTAGACTTAGGTTTTTAGCAGAAAGGCAACTCACTACCAAACACGGTGTTAGGGGAACAATAGCTTACAACTTTGCACGTATTTTGATGTTGCTGTGTTTTCGTCGTCGTAAACAGCCCAGGTCAATCGATCAAATTTGAATAGCTAATCAGTAATCTGTGACCCCTTAGTTTAAGCAATATGCAGGCTTTCACGTTTAAATTTCCACCCACAACGGCGTCAGCTTGCCAACCGGTCTGTCGTAAGGTGGTAAGTCAGGACAAACGTACTGCTGACCTTTATCGCATGACCTCTTTTATCGATCTAACTGACCAGTACTTTCTTAAAATATTCCTTCTGAAACCGTCTAGAACATCAGTGTTTTCCGTTCGTAACCTTGTTCTTTCCGATTCACGATCATCGTCGACCTTGCCTGTACCAATAAAAACCCCCCGTTGACGGACAATGGCAGAAAATTTGGGCAACTTTTTGTACTACTTTTTTAACTTCTGATAATAAAGTCGTTTAAAACTTTAAAGTTCCTGGGGTTGTTATTTAGGGTCTCCCGTGCAAAGAAAAAAAGTGTCTTATGCGTAGAAATTAACCCTTTAAACGATTCAATACTTCTAGCTGGAAAACACGTGAGTTCAAGCTCGCACGCGAGTCCCAGATGGACAATCTGAGTACTCATGTACTACGCTATCACGCCTGCAACTGATAACTTTCGTAACTGTGGTCGTAGAAAATCGTACGACAAAGACTGAGGCTGCGTGACTTAATTCCCGGACTGGCAGGCATTTATAAGTATTATAGCTAACGCCCTAATCTAGTCTTTGACCAAGACTGACTGTGTCTTCGCATGTGCAGTACAAGAGTTACGAGGGGCGGAGTCTAATTTTAGCCGGACACTGCCCGAGTTGTGTCGTAATGTTAATCTGTGCTGTTTCTGACTTTTGACCTGATCTTCCCCGGGCATCTTAGTGTGTATGATGACCATCTGATCCAGGAAGGGGGGGGGGAGGGGAGAGATACTTACCCTTACCTAATTCTCTTCCCCTGACGGATTTTGGCTAGACCGTGTAGTGTCGGCAGAGGAATTCGGCAAGGGAGATTACGTAATAATAATAATAATAATAGACTACCTAATATTTAGCAAGACTCGGAAAAGAGCAAAGCCAAGGGAAGTAACTCTTGGGAAAAATCCCCGCCGGGTGAATCGGCCGGTCATCTAGCTACAGATGCCTGTAGGATTCAGTGATCAGTCAAACACTGTGTGTGCCTGTGCTTTATCCGACCACGAGACCTTCGCCGAGAGGGCGGAGCTTTCAAACAAGCTCAAGGTCTGTAATTCTGGAATTCGTTCAGGACACCACGCGTGCAGCACATGAACAGGCGGGATAACTACACCCTGACACCGAGTGTCCTTCACCCTGGCCGTATTCGAAGCTAACCAAAACTAGACATGCCTTGGAAACACTGTTTTTCTCAGAGTAAAATGAAATTCTAGTTGTTGTTGTTGTTGTTGTTGTTGTTTGGTTGCAGTGAGAAAAAAGGTATACTTGCCGTCGCTAAGTACTACAGATGAAAAAAAAATTCAAATATATATATATATATAGAGAGAGAGAGAGAGAGAGAGAACCAACTGCTAACTGAGGTATCGGCGATTCCGTATCTGTCACTTTGTAGAAACAGTCGTGATAGGTGCATAATGTGTTTTATAATATGAATAATATCAGAGAAATTAAACGGTTTCTCTGTGTCTACCACTAAACAAAACGGCAAAAAAGACCAAAACAACAAAAATTACCCCAAACAACAACAAACAAACCAAAAGAAAAGAAAAGAAAAATGAGTTGGGCACTTATTAACGTAACCAGTGGTGTGTGTGTGTGTGTGTGTGTGTGTGTGTGTGTGTGTGTGTGTGTGTGTGGTGTGTGTGTGTGTGTGTTTTTTAGTCCCTAGGATCTCATCTCTTTACATCACACTGAACGAAATGTTAGAATTACTCTTGACACATGGGTAATTTGGGGGTTGCAACATCGTGCATACAATTATATATTTGTCGACATGAAGCCAGAAGGAGGGACCTCAAAGACAACTGCTTAAAAGACCAGCTATGTGCGCAAATGTAATGGGTAAGCAACGTAACACCAAACTGTCACGGTTGGAGCACAAAGTGAGTTAGTGTGTTTCGAGTTTCAATGCCCATGCTAAGGTAGGAACACCGATTGCTGCAACCGGCCCTTATCGGCCAGGGCCAGTATGTAAACCTCGAGGTTAATTTAACCCACGGCTACGGGCCTAACCCAGACTAAGACAAAAGACTGAACCCCAAAACAAAATTAAATAAAAAAGGAAGCGAAAAAAGAAAGACAAAAAATCCTTCTATACCGGCGTAGGCACCTTTCTGGAATGGACCCGCTTCCTGATTTAAAACAAAAAACAACAGAAAATGTAACCCTAGTTGTTTAGTTCGAGGTTAGACTCTAACCCAGGGCTAAACTCCCTAACCACGACTTTTACATGCGGGCCCAGGATTGCTTTGTTTGGTTTGTTTGTTTGTTGTTTTGGTTTTGATTTCGGTTTCGGTTTTGTTTTTGGTGTTTTTTTTCTGTTTGAAAAGTCAAGTTTGGTAGGCTTTTGAACGGCAGCGAAATTTGACCTATTTTCTGACTGATCCCCCCCCCCCCCCCAAAAAAAAAAAAAAAAAAAAAAAAAACAACGAAACTGAGAGGTCTCATTTCAACTCACCGACAATGTCTCCCGACAGGGTTTGCGCCACGAAGAAGTACTGGGGTTGCATGAAGAAGACGGCCGCCATGTTGTCAAAGTCCACGGTCCACCCCTCCTGCCTCATCAGGTCCGCGACTTTACCCAGATGGTAACCGTTCATTGGCGTGAGCACCACCGTGTCGGAGGCCGATGGAGTGGTGGGGATGGTGGGATCACGACGCCCTGGACGTTGTCGTCTGCTTCTGCTGTCGATGGCCGTCAGGCCTTTCAGCTGGGGAGTGGGGCGGTGAAGACCCCGAGGGTCGGGCTGGCTGCGGAGGCTGTGCTGGAGGGGCAGGCCCTGAAGTAAATGATAACACAAGGTTAGTATTTAGTAAGCAGCTATAAATGAAGAGTGTAAAAATTGCACATAAATTTCTGAAGCAGTTGTAAGATGAAACAAACAAACAAACAAACACAAAAGGCAACATACAAACAAAAACAACAACATTAACAACATAATAATTTAGTATGCACCAATGCAAATCGTTGTCAGTGTCCAAATGTATTCAGGCCGCATAAAGCACGTATCATCCATTTCCCTAAAAAATAAGTGCAAAGATAAAGGCCACGAGCACATAGTTAATGTCTTTTACTTATAGGCTATCATTCTTGTAGGCGTTAAAGAACGGGCCTACAGCGGCTGACACACCCATCACTTAAACACGACACACATAAACAACAGATAGTAAACACACGCAGTACTCACCAAAGTATCCATAGACATCATTATGCTGAACAGGGAAAATATACACTTTCTTCAAGACACCGTCAAATTCAAGCAAAGATCCCAAAATCAGGATTCAAAATACCAGTTGTATTTTTTTTTCTTCAAGGTTGCTGCTTCGAAAACTCAAAGTCAGGCAGATCTTGCTGGACATAGAACAAAAGTTGCTCGGGTCCAATATAAATACCCGTTTCGGATGACGTAAAGGTATACGTCTGACGGACACAAGAGACTGTCGACTGCGGTTCTATTTTGGGGAGCAGCCGGCTGGAGCGGACGGTTTGGGGACTGTCCAAGATAGACAAGCGCGGCGCCAGCTGTGCAGCACAGACTCTGGAAATGGTCGAGTCTGATAACGGTTTGGGCAGGACGCGGTGGTGGGCAGATCAGATCTGGTGGTGGAAGGTAGGGGCCGCGACGGGGTCAGATTGGGGGGGGGGGGGGGGGGGGGAACTGCGGCTGTAGTAGTGGAGATCAGTTGAGAAATCAGGAGGGAGGAGTCCCTGTTCGTGGGGTGGGTGGGTGGGTGTTTGTTAGCTTAACGCCCTTTTCCACCACATATTGGTGAAAGCAAAGACGGGGGCAAAAGCTTCGTGTTCGTGAAAATATATGCTGCTGGATGGCGAGTTGTACCGGTTGTGTCATGCTTTCCAGAAAAATAATAAACAGTTTTCTATGGCGCACAATCCCCACTGCGGTGGGCCATGAGCGCCTTAATCAAAAGGTTACAAACAAACGAAAAAATGTTGGTGACTGGGTTCCACAGAGGGTTTCAGATTATGTTAGGGGTTACTAAGGGGCACTAGCGTACTACGTATCGTTTCATTTCGTTCAGGTTTTGTGGCTGTAAATCAGTGGCACATTTTTCAGGGCCATCCCATACATAAATTAATAGTGGTTATAAAAAATATTGTTCACATTTTTAAAACCAAAACTTGGACGAAGTGAAGCAAAACCAGATCCAAATTCAGTTCTTTAAAGAAGAAGAACAATGTGCTTCACTACTGTCGAGGACTGTGGTGGTGCTCAGTCGCAAGAAGACGCGGTTCGTAGTGACTGCCCTGACTATGCAGAAGGGATTCAAGTTGAGGCGGGCAATTTGTCTGGATGCTCGAATGTTGCTTGTACAAAGTTTGCTTTCTGTTATGCTAATGTAACTTAACCCAAGCTACCTACCTGTAATTCAGACGCAGTATTTCGTAATTAATTTTGTTCCTTCTTTTCCAATCTTGTTAGAGAGAGAGAGAGAGAGAGAGAGAGAGAGAGAGAGTTGGAAACTGCGCAGAACTTGACCCGGAAAATGTATTTCTTACATAACTTAAGTGAGTTATGTCATTATTAAGTCGTTGTTTGTTTCTTTCCTTTACCCGTCATATGCAAGATATATTTTTCATTGTTTGTTTATTTGTCTCTTTCTTTTTCCTTTAGAGCCGAAACAAACAATTATAATCATCGTTTGGGGTATTCCGACCGACCCTAACTTTTACCTCCGAACCTAAACTTTTCTCTCTTTTTTAATTTTTTTTTAAAGAAAACTATTGTAAAAAAAAAAAAAAAAAAAATCAGTCCCGTCTCTTTATTTTCTACGTACGTTATATGTGACACCTCTCCGACTCTTGTTCGAGTGAAATAAGATATTAGGGTGGTTACCTGTAACAAAACAAGACAAACCACAACACAACACAACACAACACAACACAACACAACACAACACAACACAACACAACACAACACAACACAACACAACACAACACAACACAACACAATGGATAAAAGGAGTGTGTACACATGACAAATGCGTAAACAGCTTCACAAAACTACGCAGTAATAGAAGTCCACTCGCTATTTCTTTTTTTTTCAACTAATGTGCTATAATTATGTCAACTTTTCCAGGCATTCGATACTTTGTTTTGGGGTTAAAGGGGAACAGGATGGTTAGGATACGTGTATTTTGTTTTCTGCACTCACAAGTATTTATAAAGTTTAAAATAATTATGTTGACCACCTGCGTATAAAATCAAACATTGTTTTCGCTCGATTTTCCACTGATTTTGATTCTGATCATCGTGGCCATCGATGGAAAATAAAACTGAAAAAAGTATCAGTGTGTGTGTGTGTGTGTGTGTGTGTGTGTGTGTGTGTGTGTGTGTGTGTGTGTGTGTGTGTGGTGTGTGTGTTGCGAAAAACAAAACACCCCCCCCCCAAAAAAAAAAAAAAAAAAAAAAAAAAAACATTATGTGCATCAGATTTTATTTTGTCAAATCGGAAGGTTGCACCGTGAAGGATCAAAGGAGAAGCAATAAACCCCAAACACACTAGACAAGCGGGTGGGTGTTTGGGAGTTTAACGTCCTTTTCCACCACGTATGGGTGATATCAAAGACGGGGCAACGAGAAAAGGACCAGCACAAGCATTTGGCCCCAGCCGGGATTCGAACTCACGACGCGAGCATTGAAACACTAGACAAGAGGTGAAGAAAAACTTCTTTTTTTTAAGTAACAAACAAACAAACAAACACGAACTTAATCAGGTGTGTCTAAAGGCAGTTCTTCACGGAATTTCACGAACTTGACAATCTATAGAAGTAAAACAATGAAAACAAACATACAAACAAACAGAGAAACTACTACACATTATTTTTGCTATCCCCTATTCACCATGTATAGTTGTCTTCGTGTGGTTTTGTGTTGTTGCTGTTGTTGTTTTGTCGGGTTTATTTTTTTTTTTGTTTATTTGTTTGTTTGTTTGTTGTTGTTTTGCATTTTTGGTTTGTTTGGTGTTTTTTGGTGGGGTTGTTTTTTTTGGCGGTGCGTGGGTGGGTGGGTGGGATTTGTTTTTGTTGATGTTGAGATTGTTGTTTTGTTTTGTTGTTGTTTGTTTTGGGTTTGTTGTTTGAGAGGGGTTTTTGTGGGGGAGGGTGTTGTTGATGTTTCGTTGTTGTTTGTTTCTTAGTTTGAAAACATCAACACCGTTAAAATTTATGGTCAGTTGAGCTTCTCCCTTTAAATTATCATGACGTCAGTATTATGCACCAATGGAAATCCTGACTATCACATGACTTGTTGACGCCGGGTCCTATGACGTTGCTGACTCCACATTCGTCCTTTTGTTCTGTTTATGGAAACTGGCCTCCGAAAAAGGGTTAGCGAGCTGTTCTGGGTATGAGAACTAGAGCAATATGTTTGGTATGTTATTTTTGAATATCGCCCCATCGAAAGACAATATTTATCTATTCCGAGCTGTTATCAATTTTGCCGAGTTGGTGTCTGGATCAGTCGTCCTCAAATTAGATTTAGTGACGTCAAACAGCCGGAGTGAGGAATGAGCATTAAAACTGTTGGGTTTTTTAAAACTATACTGTATCATCGCCAGTTTTGCTTGGCATTATCATCTAACTGTCATCGCCGTCGTTGTTTCATATTCTGCTCATTGTTGCTGTCCACATTTGTACATTTCCTTTTTTCTCTGTATTTTAAAGTTGGTTTAGTATAGCTTAGCTTAGCTTAGCTTAACTTAGTGATTTAGTGATGCCTAGCTTTGCTTTGTTTTGCTGTTGATTTAGTTTCGTTTCGTTTCGTTTCGTTTCGTTTAGTTTAGTTTAGTTTAGTTTAGTTTAGTTTAGTTTAGTTCTGAAATTCATGCAGTTTCCTCCATATTCTGTTTAGTTCCACACCCTATGCTCCTGAATTCACAGTGCCGTGTATTCTGATCCTAAGTGGGTTGAAAAAAAGGGGGGGGGGGGGGAGGCGGGATGTGGTGGTGGTGGTGGTGCCGAGGGGTGGAGTTACACAACGTCATTAAGCATCCCATAACAGCGCCTAGACAGCGCATTAAACAACGATGCAGGCTTATACATTACTGGAAACTACTGCACGACAACAGGCAGGTATTTTGGGCAACTGGCGCGGCCCGTTTTAGATGTTTTGTGACGTATGATCAATTTTCTCAGGCTTTATCTTAAAAACAAGCGTTATCTAAAGTACGTGCCAGATAAAGATTGTAACCCCCCTATACAAAATATACCCATTCGCTGGACGTGCGTCTGTCGTTGTCAGTTGACGTAACAACCGTGTAATGGTATCGTCCACCAATGGGACGCGAACCGATGCAGCGATTGCCAATCAGGCCACAGCAGAGTTAAGATCTGATTGGTTGCTGCACCAGCAGGCGTTCCATCTGTTTGGGTTAGACTTTCGTCCCTGTGGAACGGAAGATCGTCCGATCAGTTTTGCGTAAGTCACAGTACTGAGTGTACTAGGTGGGTTTTCTTGTTGTTGCTTCTTTCTTTTCTTTTTTTTTTTTGGCGGGGGGAGGGGGGGGGGGTGGTGGTGGGGTGGGGTGGGGTGGGGGTGGTGGGGTGGGGGTTGTTTTTTCAGGAGTTTTTGTTTCGTTAATTTGTTTGTTGTTTGTGTTTGTTGTTTTTGGTTTGTTGTTGTTTCTTTGTTTGCTTCATGTTTTGGTTTGTTGGGTTTTTTTTGTTTTGTTTTGTTTTTTTTTTTTTGTTTTTTTTTATGGGTTATTTTGGTTTTTTTGTTGGGGTTTTTTTTTTTTTTTTGGGTGGTGTGGTGGGGTGGTGGTGGTGTTGTTGTTTGGTTGGTTTTTATGGTTTGTTCGGGGTCTTGGGTTTTTTTGTTTGTTTGTTAGTTTTTTACGACTGCAAAAGGTTAGTCTGGGCTACCCTATGTGTCTACGTGAACTCCACCACTGAATACTGAAGAGGTGTCGCCCGGACTATGATACGGTGTCTCGACAATCGTGTTCTGGTGACTCGGAAATTTTATTGTTGTTACCAGAAGTCTTTTTTCACAAGAAGGAACGCCAAACCTGTGTGTCAGCTCCTGCGGTATTTAAATGTTGTGAACGATCTTCACCAAGTCTTGGCTAAAGTATTGCTTGTAGGACATACTGTTTATGGCTTAAAAAAAAAAAATATATATATATATATATATATATATATATTGTATTTAATTCTTTGTTGTATTTAAATCCTACAACTACAAGACACATCTTCTTTATATGAATGTTTGTATTGATTTCACAAAATCCAGCTAACTTTCGACACACACACACACACACACACACACACACACTTGAGATTTTCCCTTTTAATTGTCGTTTCAAAGCCCCCCTCATAATGAATACATGACCAACTCCTCGCAATAAAATCAACAGCATGACCCAACAGGCAAACACCACAGACCCCACAGCAAAATCGCGATTTCATTTACAAAAAAAGCGAAGGCTCTCATCATTGTTGACCCTGTCCAGAACTGCAGAAGGTACAGCAAACCGTTGTCATAAGTGAACTCCGGAAGCACCAGCAAATTAATTTCGTTCTCATTTCGCTTCACTACGTTCATTTTTTCCAGGTGGAATGAAATAATTGTTATAATATATTGATAATGGTGTTATTACACACACACACACACACACACACAACACACACACACACAACAACAACAACAACAACAAAATCTTAGCATGTACTGATTGCAACAGCAAAAAGTACGGCTCAAATTGAATGAATAATCGGCAATTGGACGCTGCAAGGGAGACAACTGTGCGTGTATTATAGAAATTTTTTTTTCGTTGGTACGTACAAGAAGAAATCAAGGGTGGGTAGGTGTTTGAGGGTTCAACGTCCTTTTCCACAAAATATGGGTGATATCAACGTTGGGGAGACGAGGAAAAAAAGGGCAAGCACAATTACATGTATCTGGCCCTAAGCTGGGATTTAAACTCACTCACGACCAATGCCTTGAAAATCCAACGCTCTAGGGTGGGTGGGTGTTTGGGAGTTTAAGGTCCTTTTTCCACCATGTAAGGGTGATATCAAAGACGGGGCAACGAGAAAAAGACAGGCAACGAGAAAAGACCAGCACTAAATCCCAGCCGGCGTCCAACGCTCTACCATTCAGCCATCCCAGCTCCCCAAAAACAAAAACAAGACATTTGCAGCCAAAAAGCTTGAACGAAAACAACAACAACAAAACCGGAAAATGATTCATTGGTCAATGGTGCTTCTAAATTCACTATTGCGACTTGTTGTAACCTAGCTGTTGTCTGCAGCCGTGACAAACTCCTAGCATGAAAAAAATAAATAAATAAATAATAAAAATCCCACTTGGGGCTGTAAAAACCCAATCTCTGATTGTTGAGGAGTGACTACGACCTTTGAAAACAAAAAGAAAACCAACACTCTAAACCGATGGGATAACATTCAGCGTGGGAGCCTTCACTCCCGAAACACACGCCACCAAAACCAACAGCAGCTTTTCATTGGGGCCATTTTCTTCGTCAGATTCACACACAAAGCACCCGCCTATGTTCTGAAGTGAAATGGCATGCCATGACAAATGTCGCTGAAATTATGATCAGTAAAAGCAGATGACAAGTTACCAAAATCTGAAGCAGTCACACCTGCTACATTTTGCATAGACAGATCATGAGAAAAATGGGCAAGGACAAACACCACTTTGAAAATGCATCTTCAAATGCCTTCATGAAAAAGCTGCCTTTGACTCCCTCTCTGTATTCTGGATTACCGGTGTCTTGCCTCCAAGATTGTGCAACGTCCTCTCTCTCTCTCACACACACGACCTTCACACACACCACACACACACACACACACACACACACAAGTACAAACTGCAACCCTAGCCCCAAGAAAAACAAGACATTCAGAAAGAAAGATGAAAGAATAAAATGCAGACCTGTACGTACCATCACAGCAAAATGCAAAAATATAGGCAAACACACAGGAAAACCTCAAACACTTCTACTTACAATTTACATGCTGTAATCATGGCCATGGACTTTGACACAACAGCTAACCAGCCAGCATCAATGAAACAACGCATATTTGTGGGGTCGAGGGTCACCAGTACATTATGAAATAAATGTTCTTGCAGAAGAAAAGCAGTGAGTGAATTCTGACTCAACAGCTAACCAGTAAGCACCCATGAGACAAAATCAGGCACTGTCAAGAAAAGAAGCGTATGCTGAACACTGTGACATGTTGCAGTCTCCAAGACAATTGTAAAGACATGTTTACGTATGTACATGTATATATCAAAATTATGTACACACTCCCACAATGCTAGAACTGAAACACCTCCATGCACAAAATGACTTTTTGCAAGATTCTGCTCATTTAAAAAAAAAAAAAAAGAAAAAAAAAAGACTGTCAACCAGCACCTTACATTTGGTAATGGAAAGAGAAGTACTTAAGTTATACATACTTTCAACCAGCCACTGTATCAACACCGAAATGAATCTGCTAAAGCAAAATCTTTATTTATTTATTTTTTATCTTACCATCCATCACCTTATGAAAGCATAGTAGAAAACATGAAAAAAAAAGGGATCACCAAACACACACTGGTACGCTGTAACTGCTTTAAGTACAGAAGTATTTAAGTTATACTTACTTTAAACCAATCACTGTAACCCCATCTAAATGAAGCTGCTAAAGCAAATTCATTTTTCTTTGCATAATGCATTGACTCCCACCTTACCAAAGCATCGTAGGAAACATGAAAAAGCATACCCTGGTACGCTGTAACTGCTTGAAGTAGTTTTTCGCATAGAAGAAGATAGCCAAAATAAATTCTCATGAATGCTGGCATCTATGACTAGTCCTGACGAATCAAAAGATTTTAATGTTTCAGTACAATGCAAACGCAATAGAACTACAACCATTTGCTGCACAAAGAAAATCCTTTGCCCTCATTCCGCAACCGCTGACATGTAACAAAAGATATAAATTACTATATTCCTACTTCGCAGCTAGGTAAGCACAGGAAAAACTAGGTATAGTTTACGAAGAAATTCACAGCCAGTGCAGCTTTGGTTCAAGTATGACTAGCTTGGAAGGTCTACTACTCTAGTCCTAATATGACTGGTACAGAAGAGGGAAAAAAATCTTCATTCAACCCTGGTCTGAAAACGCGCTGTGCTTAATCAAAATAAACTCAAAACTAAATGAAAATACCACTAATGTGAAGGTTGCGGCTTTTAAGGATAATATAGCCTTTTCTGCGGTCTACCACATTCTGGGTAGCTTTAGGTATTATGACTTTAACATCTGATTTCATGAATTTTTGAGACATATTCCCTTTAACACACAAACCCACACACCTTCACATACAGGGCACAAGGACATTCACAAACAAGATACATGTACTAAACAATGGGATTCATACAGCCACATCTCCCATCCAACTCAGCTCGGTCTTTTGCTCTACGAAAGTCAAGCAGCACACTGTGAGCACCGAGTTGATGGGAGATGTGGCCCTCTGCTCTTTAACGCACCATGTCAAGTTTATCCTACTTCTGATCAACACACACCTAATCTTGAGTTTTCCTCACCTGTTTTGATTAAGTAAGCTTGGCTAATTATTCTGTACTATAATTCTGAGTGGGCTATATACACTTTTATACTCAGAAATGAATGGGTTATTCACTGGAATATTTTAGTTTGGTGAACTTGGTAACAATGTTGTTGATGTCCAGCAGTGTTTAAGGGTACACAATAGTGGTCGGCAAGAATACTTGACTTCGTGCATCTGCTTACTTGACATGGTGCGCCAAAGCGTCAATGAATGTCCCCATACCGTGGAGTGATAAATTTCTGAATTTCCCATCACCCGTCCCCCATCTTGGACTCGGTAAAATAAAAAGTCCATCTATGAGCACACGTAAAGATTATCTCCAACAGCAACCACCGCAACAAGTATATAAAAACAGCAATGTCATGTATATTCTGACTGATGTCAACAGTCACAGGAATCGTTGATTCAGGCCTTTGTCGTTGATTCAGTTCTTACAAAGGCACTGTCCTAAAATGCATACCCTGCAAAGTGATCAAACAGGTAATGGTGAGCATCAGTATAAAACAGATGCACACGCTTAATAAATTAATTAAGGAATCATTTTGATAAAGAAGTATCAGAACAGAAAAGAGTTCATTCTGGACTCAAGGTTGTGACATAATAATGAAGAAATGTCTAATGACTTACTCGTTTCTTCAAATTTGAGCGTTCACATACAACATATACATGTATGCCGTAACTTGCAGCCGTGTGCATGTGCATGCACACTCACTCTCTTACACACACAAGCACGCACGCATGCACACACACACATTCTACCAATACACTACTGATCACAGACTGCTCAATCTAAATAGTGTTCGAAGGTCCAAATCTGTGAATCCACATCTCTGCAAGGCTTGACGACGACCTCAGCCATGCTCTGCTGGCCACCAGTGTCCAGGCACATACCAGAGTTCACATGGATGATCTTGTTTTTCTCCTGCAAGCGCAAGTGCAGATTGTATTACGAAACGCAGTGGCAGAGTGTGGCATGGCAAGATAAACTAAGTGCTGGAGTGTCATTTACTACAGCAGCTTGGCATTTAGCATGTCACGTACCTGTCTGCCATGTAATGGCAAATGACAGTAAGTCCATAACATCATTTTAGGGAACACGGGGTGATTTCAAGATGAAAGACACTGACATAATGACCTTTTCCCTCAAATGATGTCAATGGACTTATCGTGTTTTGCCATTACGCAGCATGTGTGTGTGTGTGTGTGTGTGTGTGTGTGTGTGTGTGTGTGTGTGTGTGTGTGTGTGTGTGTGTGCGTGTGTGCGCGTGCGTGCGCCTGTGCATGTTTGTTTTTGAAAAATACAGGCACAAACTACTAAAGAAAGAAGCTTTTAAGCAAAAAGTTGCTGCTGAACATCAATTATGACATCAAGCTTTACTCTCCCTGTAACATTTTAACCTGCATGCAAAGTAGTACACATGCAGCGATGTGAGAGTCAAGAATCCAAGAAGCAAAGAAGACACAAGAACTAGAGCAGAAGAAGACTGGGGGATACTGTGGACACTGCACATGTATGTATACTGTACCTTGTCATGTTTCCACTTCATGGTGGCTTTTTTATAGTGGCACTGTTTCAGGGTTAGCTTGTCACCATCACCACCCAGAGAATCCAGGCAGCCCTCCTCACGGCGCAGCTCATCGTTCATGCTCAAAGAGAATACCTGCACAACCCGTAAACACTCTCTTAATACATTTTGTACGATGCAAGGGGATTCCCTGTTGTTCCAGTTCTCTTCCCACTGCCAGCAGGCATTCGGTTTGAGCCCAGCAAGAGTAAGGCTCATGACACACACACGAAAAACAGCTGGAAACATGCTCCGGAAAAATTAGGGCCACGGCCTGTTGTCACAAGAGAAACACAGACAAACACCATGTTCGCTGATTGTTTAGACTAAAAACACTCCTGTGTGACATCACCCTCCCGGCCTGGGCCAAACATTATTTATGCCGGCCTGTTTCTCTTTGCCCTGTCTTTGATATCACCCATACGATAAACGTTAAACCCTTGCACAACCAACCACACAGTGTGACATCAGCCTAACGGTTCTTTAATGGTCATTTTGCACAAGAGAACACTCTGCATACATGCACCCGCTCAACAGATCTGGTAAATTTTCATGTTCCTGCACTGGAAAGCAGACAGATGTTGATGACTGCTGGGCATGGGAATAGGTGCCGGTGTAGGATCCGGTCCGGTCCCCCCTCTGAAGCAGTCCCCCGGGGGACCAATTCGTGGCAAAAACTGCTCTATAATGGTCCCCCCTTAGACATCCAGCCTCGTTTTCGACTGGTCCCCCTGGGCGATTTTGGTCCCCCCTCGCATCCAAAATAGGCCCCCTCTCGAACTGGTCCCCCTCTTTTCTAACCAATGTAGAGCTATGTCAGTATTTATTTTTAACTTTATTGTTATAGTGTGTGTCAACTCAGTAGAAAACGTGACTCTGGATCTCTCTCTCTCTCTCTCTCTCTCTCTCTCTCTCTCTCTCTCTCGCCCCCCACACTTTCTCTCCTCCCCCCATCTCTCAAACACACACACACACACACACATTATGCACGCACGCACGCACGCGTGCACACTCACTCACGCACGCACGCACGCAAACACACACGCGCACACACACACACACACACACACACACACACCTCTTTCGTTATATGTATAATTATTTTCATTTTTGTACAGAGATGTTATTCAAGATGATCTTGAACTGGGTCAAGGTTACAGTGTCAAATCTAAACTTTTAAAAGTGATTTAACTTCGTAGATTTGCCGTTCTATGTAGCCTATACTTTTGTTTTTTTATTTTCTCTTTTTTTTGTGGGATGAGAAAAACGGTCCGCCACTAAAAAACAAAAGTATAGGCTACATAGAACGGCAAATCTACGAAGTTAAATCACTTTTAAAAGTTTAGATTT
Source organism: Batillaria attramentaria (assembly GCA_018292915.2). Lineage (NCBI taxonomy): Eukaryota > Metazoa > Mollusca > Gastropoda > Batillariidae > Batillaria > Batillaria attramentaria. Next base: position 528,731 of record JACVVK020000306.1, on the reverse strand, counting down.
GTTTTCTCTTTTCTTTTTTCTTTTTTTGTGGGATGAGAAAACGGTCGCCACGCTTCTTGACACGTCACGTGACTCGTGTCAAACATGCCTATAATTATAAGTACACGACAATTCATTCCGTACTTGGGCCACCGAGGTTGAGATATTTGCTGCAGCCACCCTCTTGGACACGCCCGTGTATGTGTTCACAAGAGAGGCTCCAGGCCGACAACCTAGGTGGCTGAAATACGGGCCAGTTTGGCAATCGGCCCCATTGAAAACAGACAGAGTAATTTATATAATGAATCTTGGACATCACTTTGCTCCTGTTTTTTTGTGTCACTCCTTAGACCAGCCTGAGAACTGTTAGTCTTCTGCTGTTTTTGTTGTTTCAAGGGTCATGATTTGAGACACTGGTACTCAGTCTTGACTGTCTACTTGAAGTACGCTGAAAGCCAAAGGTGGCAACTAGTTTTCATGTCATGGACACTTACTTAATTTTGAAGAAATATTTTTTCTATGGCGTTGTATAGAAAATATTAGATACTTGGTCTTTGATGTTATTCTCTAAATGCTATTTCCAGTTTAAAAAAAATGACAGGAAATGTGGACAGCAAAAAAGAACCAATGCAAAAAAAACAACTGAAAGAAACAAGAACACAACCAAACAAATATATCTCACACACACAAAAATAACAACAAGCACATAAATCGGAAAAAAAAGAAAAAAAATGTTCCTATGGCCCTGTGCTTTTGGGGACAATAAAGTTTTGTAACAATAAAGTTAAAAATAAATACTGACATAGCTCTACATTGGTTAGAAAAGAGGGGGACCAGTTCGAGAGGGGGCCTATTTTGGATGCGAGGGGGGACCAAAATCGCCCAGGGGGACCAGTCGAAAACGAGGCTGGATGTCTAAGGGGGGGGACCATTATAGAGCAGTTTTTTGCCACGAATTGGTCCCCGGGGGACTACTTCAGAGGGGGGACCGGACCGGATGCTACACCGGCATACCTTACATGGTACAAATTAACTAGTACATGTTAACTAGCATCTGTACCCATCTGCATGTGATGTCTGCTCACTGCCAAAATCACATCCACGATACAGCAGCATATGCAAGAATACTTTGTGTATTGACTGTGAAGGGCTAAACTAAAGGAAAAACTTATAAACACATGTAATAATAATAATAATAATAATGAGTATTGTATAGTCGCTTTACCCAATTTCAGGAATCGGCGCAAAGCGCCTGAACTGAACCCAACACGCACACTCACGTGAATCACGTGCATTCTCTCACACACTGGACATAAGCACATTACAATCACGTGGTGCGAAGGGTCAGCTCAGCTATTTCAATTTTGGAATTTAGAATTGCATTTATTTTTCAAATTTGGTGGGCTGAACATTTCCAAAGCAGAGGGTGAGGAAGCCGGAGTACCCGGACAGAACCCCCGACGATCGGCCCTAATGAACGGTGCCATATATATACAAGAAGGAAAATTTTTTTGCCCCGAGTGGGACTCAAACCCCTGACCTCTCGCATTGGTGACAAGTCTCTTAACATGTACTAAACTAACAAGCAGTCCTGGAGGATACAATGTACCCGAGTCTACATACTCAATACCAGCACAGCAGACTGACCTGGTTGGCACTGGCACCATTCTGACAGCTGAACATCCCCATTTGGAACTCAATCTTCTCATCCTTTTGTAAAGTGTCCAAGCAGAGATTGCTGGCTGGGTTTCGAACCTGTCACAATAGCAAACAAACACAATTATACCATCTTTCACTGACCTAATCACCTTAATCGCTAAATATACTGGGTGCATTATAATGTGTATTTGTTTTTCCTATGTAGTAATGATTATTTCCTCGTACCATGGTGGCAGTCATGATTGTATCAAAAGTGAACTGTAACATCTGCCATTCCTAAATCACGAAAATGTTGAGAAAGGAATTTAAATCACAGATAATGTACAGAAACTTGTGTGGGTAGGTGTGTGAATCGCGCGCGCGTGTGCGTGCGTGCGTGCATGTGTGTGTGTGTGTGTGTGTGTGACAGAGAGAGAGAGAGATAGACAGACAGACAGAGAGACACAGACACAGACAGACAGACAGAGAGAAGCAGCATTGAATCTGCTGAAGGCGGCTCACCATGCCCCATGCGTGCACGTTTTCATCAGGTACGAATTTCTCGGGGTAGACATTGTCTAGGTACCATTTGAAGCTGTGGCATTTGAGTCGCTTGCGTAGTTCAACTCTTTCTGTGATGTCCCCATAATCCTGTCCCTGTGAGCAAGCACCACTTCAACATCACTACCAGGACTAGGTTTGGGGGAAAATCAGTAATCATCATACAAAAAAACACAAAATCCCCCCCCCCCCCCCCAAAAAAAAGGTTGCACAATAATAATTCATAATTTGTTCTGTTTTTGCGCGGTTTTCTAGTTTTTGTCAGAACATCACACATGGCAGCAAAACTTCCTATGCATGTGTGTGTGTAAAAAAAATTAAACTTACAAGAAATCTTTATGGTTCAGTCTTGTATGATTACCATGTCTGCAGAACATAACTGACATGTAGCCAGATTCTGATTGACAAGTCAGTGCAGCCAATCACAAGTGAGGGATTGTCTGTTGAGGTATTTGAGGGTTCCCTGCAAGAACGTCCTATCTCTCTTCTTCCTATCTGTACTAATTAAGGGCAGGGTGATTGCTTGACAAAGCTGCCATGCAATGGCAAAACACAGTAAATCCACGACCCTATTTTGTGGAAAAAGACCATTACATGTACACCACTGTCTTTCATCTTGAAATCATTTTTCCCACCAAATGATGTCTGGACTTACCGTGTTGTGCCACTGTATGCCAGACAGAAATTAGATGGATTGCCATGGAGAATCAGACGGTGTTGCTACAGGCCTGTGGGCTACATGTTAATTCACAGCCTTGTGATATATATAGTCTGAGTGGATGACACAGAGACAAACATGGCAAGCGTTTGACTCACCAGCAGATCCCGTCTGTGCATGTAGAACAATCGCTTGTATTCGTCCATCCAAACTTCCGCCAAGCGCATGGAGTTGATGCCATGGGTGTCTTTGTTTCCTGGAAGTGAAATAAATGTGGCTGTGCAACTTTGTCCTCCTTTCGCAAGATCGCATCACAACTGTTCATCAGTCCAAACCCAATAATGTGAGACCTAGCACTGTCAATCAGATCACCAGCTAGAAACCAAGGTAGACAACTGTCAGTACAGACACATACATGTCTGGTTACCTGGCAAAGCTGCGTGGACGCAACTTTGCATGTCTGCATAAACTATGAAACTCTAAAACCTTCATACTTCAGTGTGTACAACAGCACTGTCCCTATGTGAAAAACAAAAAACAAAACAACTCCCCTACAACAAAAATATAACTCGAAGTTGTCCAAACTGGCAGAGAAAGTTAGGATGTAGAGTTGCTACGAACTGGGGAACAATCCCTCAAACATACCTGGAAAGGTGTATGGATGACTTGATCGGAAAATGTGCCCAACACGAGAACATGGGACAAACTCTAGCTTCCCTCCACACATCCACACCTGTCAAAAAACAAGAGTCACTTGTAATACAATTTGTAAAAGTATGCGACATGTTCGGGAGTGTCCCATCCTTTTAAAGACATACAGGTGATATCTCATGAACTGAAGAACTGAATTCAACCCCAGCATTGTCAGTCCAATGCTTTCTGCAAAACTGACAATGAGATCAAAACTGTGTTTAACCGGCCCCCGTAGTGTAGTGGTTAGCACTTCGGACCATGGACCGGGAGACCCGGGTTCGAGTCCCAGCCGAGACAAGCGGGATTTTTCCTACCTAGGTCGGCTCCTACCCAGAGCGGGTGTGCTATGGGCCCGATGGGGAGGCTGTTGCCGCACAGCCGAGATTCACCCACTTCACGGGTGCGACTCTGGGGTGCGTCCCTTAGTATGACACGTCGTATGATGTGGATGATTACACGGCCGGCACCGCAGGTGCCGTAGTTCCCAGGCCTGGTTAATGCCGGGATATTTATGACAGGAAGCGTGGAATGCGACCCTGTCCCGCAGTCCCAAACCACATGGACCTCCATAGCATCATCTTACTATCATCCTCATCTCCATCATCATGCATAATAAAAATTGTCCCGGCTTCCGAGTCCTCCGTGGATTTCACCCATGACCTGGGAGGAACACCACTGGAGCTGGCAAAGAGTTGGGACAGCAAAAAAAAAAAAAAAAAAAAAAACTGTGTTTAAACTGAAAAAACACCCCCCACACATTTTTGGCAATTAATCCAAAAAACCAGAAGGAAGTACTGTGCACCACCAAGCAAAGCAATGCTGATGAAAAAGGTCAAGTATAATACACGGCACCACTTGGTAGCGTTTTTGATCCTGGCAGACCTGGCTGCAAGAACAAAGTCAACTTCATAAGCAACTGACCTGAATGATATCTCCAAGTTCTCACCACCCCAGACATCCATGCCAGGATCATAAGCACCAATTTCAAAGAAGTACTTTCTGTCAGCTGCAAACAGGCCACCAGCCATCGTTGGAGATCTGGATGAAAAGAAAACGATGTTGATGTAGAGTTACGTTCACAAAATCAATGGTATATACATACAATAGATTTAACATATTTGTTCAGTCAGGGCATCATATCTACATTGGAAATCGGCCAGAGACCGTTTCATTTGCTGAATGTCTGATTACGTGTACTTTCTTATAAAGATAGACATATATATGTCTGATCATTTCCGTGTCATGGTGGGTGGGGTGGGGTGGGTGTTTAACGTTTTTTTCCACCGCATACGGGTGATATCAAAAGACGGGGCAACGATAAAAAAGCCAGCACAAATATTTGGCCCCGGCCGGGATTCGAACTCACAACCCGAGCATTGGAAGTCCAACGCTCTACCATTCGGCCACCCCAGCTCCCCGTGTCATGGTGGAAATATTCTTACTTCCCATACTTTTATTGTCAGCCAGGACATTCTGCCTGATTATAGTTCCAACAGATATGAAGCCCTGTTCAGTTACAGAAAAGATGTGAGAATAACTGATTTTCTAAATTCTGAAAGCATGTGATTTTCAAATTCGTGCAAGGAAATCTCATGAGGCAGGAACATAAATAATGAACAACAGACAAAATTTAAAAATCATTAACACATCTCCAAAGCACATTTGCTTACACACACACACACATGTATACAGACATATACACACTGACAAGCACACACAGGAACACTATACCACCAGTACCAGTACAGAACTAAACCTTTGGGAAATAGCACACTAAACAAATCAGAAGGAAACTCCAAAACTGTGATACACAAGCAGAGATTGGTCTTTTCAAGAACACTAATCCACAACCAAACAAAACCTGAAATTCCTGAGTGACCAATCCTAGTGCACAAATCAACTAGGGAGAGGAAAAAGAGTGAACAACTTACAGAGACCTATTGGCATGTGAGAGAGAAACGTGGGCCACAACACAGATGTATGTATCACAACCTATGTGCAGTGATCTTTTCAGATACATACTGAGCATACTTCAAGCGAGCAGTCAGTGCTGAAAATATCCTGTGCAATGTTACTACTGTTTCCGCTCCTGACTCCAAACTGATGCTAACTGCATGCACTGAACAGCACTTGAATTTAAACATAGCTGTCATACCAGTCATTTGAAAACCCCTAGCAGACCCATTTCTACTGTATATAACACTACATTTCTACATCAGCAAGAAATCCACATGCCATGTGATGTGCATACACACGCTGTGCAAATTTGTGCAGTACCTTAGGGCAACCGACTGATCTAAGTAAAGTACCAGAACAAAGTTTTCTTAAAGTTTACACTAACACTGACACAAGGTGGTCCATGATGCCAGAATTTAAGGACTGTGTCAAAATGTATTCTGATCCTGGGTTTCATGATAGTACCATCAAGAAGCGCTTTGCAGCTCGCTCCTTCTAGTGCTCTGCCCCTGCTCAGTGGAACGCCCTGCCACCATATTTGAAATCCAGCACCTCCACGGAGTCTTTCAGGAGCCACCTGAAGATCCACCTTTTCTCAAAGTTCTGAGGCAGACACCCCCCCCCCCCCCCCCCCCCAGCATGCTGTGCATGGAGTTTTTATGCATGGAGCTATACGACATCAGCATCAGCATCATGCTGTGTTCAAAATTAATCTACTTACAGTGTAACAGGAACAAGCACCAGAAAGTGAAATATCAGTGTGCTAAATCTAATAACAACTGGTCAGCAGCATACCACCCGAAATCTAAAAGTTTAGGAAATGGAGAGAAGTGCAGTTTCTGACTTACATCCATCCATAAAAAACAAAGCATACAATGCTGGTAGTGGTACACAACAGTCTACAATGACACACACACACACACACACACACACACACACACACACACACACACACACACACAGGCCTCGAAATACAGTTTATACTGTTTAAAAAGGGGGAACAATCCGGTTGCTCTGCTTGGAAAAGCTGAATGCCGGAATGCAATGAAAGGAGCACATTAAGTGCTGAAAACAGTTCTGGGCTGCATGCAGTTAATAAAGTAATCTGCCTACCTAGGGTTAGGCCCATTAGTAAAGAGAACTACTGAATGGTAGTGAAGGGGCTTTACAAACTGATCAGTGACAACAATGACGCGACTGAGAAGCTGCGGCTCTCGTAACAAAGTAGAGTTTCACTGGGGAATATTTTGGTCGTTACACAAAGGTTGTAAAACTTCTGCCAGGTCAGTGGGGGGGGGGGGGGGGGGGGGGGGGGGGCTTGAAAATAAGGGAGCACGCTGGGCGCATTTAGCACAAAAGTTGCATGCCCAGAACAAAATATAAACTTCCACATGTGGGCATGCCGGTATTTTGAGCCCTGCACACACATACAGACAGACAAAGCACTGTCCTTTACACTTTACAGAGAGAGAGAAAGAGAGAGAGAGAGAGCTTGCAACAGGGCACTACAGTATTCTAAATGCTTACAGATCAATAAAAGTCGCTGGGTATTCATACATATTCTACAACTGATTGACTGAAAACAAACAAAATGGTGTCTGCATGAAGTGTGGCCTGGCTACTATACCTAACAGGGTCAGTGTAAGCCCGCGTCTTTCTGTCTTCTTCAGGGACGTCTCTCCAGGTAAAATGGCCGCTCCACGTGAAACCGCCGACTTGATACCCACCGTTTTTAGAGTAAGTGAGGGTGTTGTCATCGATTGCGTCAATGATTGGACAAGCCACCACAGTTCGATCTTCTCCTATACGTCCCAGCACAGGCTCAAGCCTATGCAGAGCAAACACTCCTTCATAGAAGCAACCACTGACCAGTGTATCTGACCATGATTAAAACAAGCCAAGGCCTGAATTGGAAAAGTTTGGCCGATGCCAAACAATCGTGTATGTGATTAGACCATCTTCAGTGTACACTACCCGCTCCTGCTGTGAGTTGATTGAGAGTGAGACTGATGTCCATGATGTGTTGGTGGATCGGTCCAATGTGCCTGAATTTCTCTGTCAATGTTGGCGATGAAGACGGGTGTGATGGACTCTGACAGACTATGAACCTTCGGGTATACTCATTTTGAACCAAAAACCTCCTTTATTTTCTTTTCTTCTTCTTCTTGTTAAATCAAGCACAGTCAAGACTGAGGAAGCACTAATAACCACATTAGTGGGTAATGGGCAGCCTGCACAAATTCCAAGGAAAATCTGGATGAATAAACCACCAGGAATGAACACCCAGAATCAACAATGAAGCCAAACATGCTCTCACCAAATCTCTTTATCCCCCCCCCCCCCCCCCCCCAAAAAAAAAAAACCCACCAAAACAAATAGTGACTGCATCACATTCACTGCAAGTAAAGAAGTCAGGACCACCATTAACCTTTACGCATCGGGACGCGTACCGGCTCGCGTTACTCTCAACAGCCGTAGGCCCCGAGCCGCGAACCGATTCGCGTCATCCTAAACGGCCAGCAGCTGCATGTGCTTCAGCAGGGAAGTAGGTCACTGGCCAAGCTCGCGATGTCAAAGAGTTAAAGACAAAGGCTTGCACAAAAACAACAACAGTAACAACAAAGAACGCGTAAGCTTCTGAAAATTTCACAAAGAATTAGTGCTTCAAACCAAGTGCATACAAACTACCGGCCCCCGTAGTGTAGTGGTTAGCACTTCGGACGATGGATCGGGAGACCCGGGTTCGAATCCCAGCCGAGACAAGCGGGATTTTTCCTACCTAGGTCGGCTCCTAGCCAGAGCGGGTGTGCTATGGGCCCAATGGGGAGGCTGTTGCCACACAGCTGAGATTCACCCACTTACGGGTGCGACTTTGGGGGTGCTTTCCTTGGTATGACACGTCTTATGATGTGGATGATTACACGGCCGGCACCGCAGGTGCCAGAGTTCCCGGGCCTGGTGAACGCCGGGATATTTATGACAGGAAGCGTGGAATGCGGCCCTGTCCCGCAGTCCCAAACCACACGGACCTCCATAGCATCATCTTACCATCATCCTCATCTCCATCATCATGCATAATATAAAAAAAATTGCCCCAGCCTTCGAGCCCTCCGTGGATTCCACCATGACCTGGGAGGAACACCACTGGAGCTGGCAAAAAGAGTTGGGGCAGCAAAAAAAAAAAAAAAAAGTGCATACAAACTTCATCAGACAACTGAAACAGACCCTCAAAACTGCTGCGCACAAAACTCCCCCACCTCTCTCAAAATAATAATATTCCACAAGGCATGTTAAAATGTGAACCAAAGCTGACACCACTTTTCAAACTCAAAGAAAAGCACCCTGGAAACGAACAGTACCCATGCAAGGAAAATTATAACACACTTCAACCATAGATGCAGCTTCCAGTTTCACACAACAAACGCACAAAACAGAAACACAAAGAGCAGAGAAACAGCAGAAAACAGTTCAAAGGCTGGGTGGGACAGGAGATAATGCTCAACACAGACCCAGCTCTCCCACTTTTAATTGATAGGAACTCCACCAAAAACGTTATTTGAAAGAAAAAAAAATTGTGTTATATATATGTAGGAGGTGCATTTTCTCAGACACCAAACATTCAACAGTTTAAAGTTGTGGATGATCACGTAATTGTGAACCTGAAAGTTTTTTCCCACTTTATCAAGGTCAAGGATCTCCTGCCAGTGGCCCAGCCTTTGAAGCAACAAGCAAACCAATTCGTGTACCTAATGGGGGAAACACTCCCATCTTTGAGCGCAGCGCGACGCTCCTTCTCATGGTTGGGGATGGGACGCCAGGAAAAATGGAGACTCCACCAAAATCCCCCCACAGAGAAACTGCCTGTGCCACCGTATTGCAGTGTGTCTTTGTCAATCAGGTCTATTTCTGGGCACAAGACAGCCGTGCGGTCTTCCTTTATTCTACCCAACAGGGGCTCAAGCCTGCGTCAAACAGCAAAAAACTACAGTGATGTCTGTAAAAACAGTGCAGTGTAGGCTTTCATTATATATTAATATAATAATGTATTTATCGGTGGATATTTAAAGTGTTGACCAGTACTGAACTATAATTTATTATACAAACTTGTCTCTAGAACATGAGCTGAAGTAAAGCAAAGCTAACTTTACTGAAATTTAAAATTAATTTTGAAATCAAGTCAGGCCAGGAAGCCTAGAAAAAATCCAATGACAGGCATGTGATGCGTTCCAACAAAAGGATGATGTGTTATTCTAAGCATTTTCAGTATAATACAGGTGCCACTAAAATTAAAAATGAGCAAGAAAAACTCTTTTTGGATACCGTTATCTCTCCAGTGCTGTGACTGCATCAGTGTATGCAAAGTTACCTTTATCATAGCCTAATGGTGAGGGACAAGTCTAAAGAAAATGGGCAACAAATCTAAAGGGTGTAACTGAAACTCAACATCTCCATTTCTTGGCTGTCCACAAGATAATAATACATACTGTCTTCACACAGGCCTGAGGACAGGTGTAACAGAGTAAAAATGTAAATTTCTCAAAGCTGAGCATTTTTAGTCTTTTTGTAAGAGCAAACTGCTTTATAAAATATTACAGATGTAAGTGTAAAGTACAGGCATCAGAATTGTCCGAGGAAAAAAAAAAACACAAAACAAAACTGAAAATCAAAAACAGTCTAGTGGGCCGTAGTGGTCATACTCGAAACAGGCAACATAGAGGAGTTCTTGAAGCTAATGAACTAAAATTGGATCAGCTGTTTGAGAATACTGAGCCATATTTTGTGAAGGACTCAACCAACTTGTAAATTCACTGATTTATGCTGCAGCAAAGAAAATACCCCCCACCCCCACCCTCACCCTCCACTCCGAAAGGCTATGCCATCATCATCCATGGAAAATCCGAACTCTGTGGACAATTCTGATGCCTGAAAATAGCTGGCTGCAGCAACCCAAAACACACAATACAAATGACACTAACAGGCTGCCATTAACCACAGAAGTCACAAACATTTTGGCCTGTCTGCAGAAGGAAATGCTGAAAGTTATCCAAAGTTAAACTACCACCTACCAGTGATACTGAAGATGGTCTAACCAATACAGGAAATCATTCTGAAGCTAGTGTATTTCACTCAATAGAATTATATTTCCAGTATACACCATTATATCAATGCTAACTGCACATTCTACTTCTCTCATGTATTGATGTAATGTCTGACTTTCAAAACAGAGGTAATCAACAGGAACTGTCTTCCTGTGGCCACAGTTGATAATAAATATTTTATACTTATTACTTAACATCAATAATGCTTCAATCAATGGGTAAATCAAATGATGATTTCATCAAATGAAATGTGTGTAACAGTAGTGGCACAGATCTGGAAAATACATTATGGCGTATGACAGCTTTACCTGTACATTACGTTATTTATGAAGATGCAGAGATGAGATCTGTCTAAACACGGACAGATCTACAAAATAAGACACCAACAACATACCAGCCCTTGCTGACTTCACAATGTGAGTCCAGAAATATAAGGACGTCTCCTGTTGCTGCTTTTGCTCCGGCCAGACGTGCACGTATCAGGCCACTGCGCTCTGTTGTCCTGACAATTTTAACCACTCCATCAGGCCATGTCTTCTCCACATATTCCTTGAGATCATTCCCCAGTTCCGCTGAAAACGCATTTGCATACAACAAGCATCTGAGTTTCAACATTTCTGATTTATCTCACAATATATAATATTCGAGATAAAGAAAAAGAGAAACAATAGAGGAAAGGGGGGGGGACATCTTAGAAATTTCCAGTGCTGCTGCTGTTTACAATTTCACTTTCAGAGATGTACAATCAGTTCCTATAGTACAGAAGTTCACTGCTGACATGTAACAGTGAAGAAAACTCAGAAGCACTGATGGTGCACAGCAACTTGAACAAAAACCTCAATATAAAGTATATTAGAGCATTAAAAAACATAAAATTAAAAAGCATAACATCAGTAATGGCTCTGGCTGCAATAAACAATATGAAGTCTGTGAAAAGCAGACACGTCACACGTGACACACCTACGTTTGTCGCTAAAGTCATCCAGTAGGATCACTTCATGCAGGTACGGTGGAGGTGAGCGCAGGACAACGCTGTGTGCTGTGCGAAGCAGAGGCGACCAAGCCTCATTGTGAAATATGATGATGACACTGGCCGTTGGCAGCTCTTTGGGATACATGATGCTCTTACAACTGAAGTAAAAGAGAAGTGGCTTTAACTGACCAGTTATGGACATGAGGTTGGGGTTATCAAACTGTCTTGGTGAATCTCATAAAAACAACTGCTCAGGAACACTAAAATAGGTAATTGTAAAGAATAGTATACGAAAATAATTGGAGCTAATTGCACACACTTTGACGGGTGTTTTCGGTTCTGCTCGATGCAAAGAGACGTAAGACACCCTTACCTACTCACTTTGACCACTCCTTCCCCACAAACATGCACAACATATCCCTGAATCAGTGATCGCGTTAACCGGTAATTACCGGTAAAATACCGTTTGCAAAACCAGAATACCGGAAAAATTTGGAGCTGCCGGTCCCAGGGACCAGTTGTAATTTGCTAAACCGCAAACACTGTGGCCTCTGATAGGGGCCGGGGGGAGGGAGAGGGGGTCCCTGCTTCAGCGAACGTTAATCACTGTCACAATAGTTCGTTCCCAGGGTTCGCGTTAACTGGCAATTACCAGTAAATTACTGGTTATAAAGAGGAAGTGATACTGGAAATTTTTTTAGCTGTCAGCCCGGGGACTGGTTTTATTTTGCTGGGATTGGTTACAGATTTATGGGAGAAAAATGAAAATGAACAGGCTGATCGTAAAAAGAAAAAAAATGTTGATCGTTCATACAAATTTTGTGGCCCAGGCTTGACTAGCGGCACTTGCCTTATCTCTCTGAATTGTGCTTGCAAAAATTTACTTGCAGTGCTACCGGAATTTTTTCACAGGGACTGGTTTTGCTCAGAGTCGGTGAAAAACGGTCGGGGTAGGAGGCAAGGGGACTGGTTTTGAAAAATCTTGGCGTGAACCCTGATTCCCCACTGGCCAGGGCTTCTTTGTTCTTGCGATGGACTCCCTGCTATCTTTACCTCTCATACCGATACAGTGTTGCGACACTGTGATTGTGTTTAGGTCGATTTGCAGTGCAATTCTTATCACTGGTATTAATTCTTCTGGGACCGGTTCTGACACAGGTTGTTGAGTGACAGTGTGGGGTAGTCGCTGATGGGACTGGTTTTCAAAATTCTAGCGCAATCACTGTGAATATAACTGGCGACCACGGCTGTTTTCACCCACGTGAGCACCAACCAAAATGGCGTGAAGATGACTGCTCGGGCCATGGTCGCCAGTTATTCAGGGATATGTTGTGCATGTTTGTGGGGAAGGAGTGGTCAAAGTGAGTGGGTAAGGGTGTCTTATGTCTCTTTGTATCGAGCAGAACTGAAAACACCCGTCAAAGTGCGTGCAATTAGCTCCAATTATTTTCGTATACTATTCTTTACAATTACCAGTTGAATTTTAATGGCCAAAAATGTGTCTACATATACTCTGTGTGTGTGTGTAAGTGTGTGTGTGTGTGTGAGTGAGAGAGAGAGGGGGGGGGGTGAGTGCACGCACAGACGGCTAAAAGGTACACATTGATTGAATGGTAACTGGTATCAACAAACCCACTAGCTACGTGCTAATAATAAAGACGTAAAGTGTGGAAACCAACGAAGAGAAACTCACGCTCTGTCTCTCACATCTGGTATCGACCTCTGCAGGGAAATTTTGTCACTAGCAATGCGATTGAAAGCTTCTTTCGGCATCAGGGCCTCTGCACGAGCTTTCTCTTCGCCTACTAAAACAACAGGTTCTCCCCTTTCTCCTGGGCCTGTTCGGCTGTCCTCTGTGCGCTGATAATCTAAATAGCGTTTCCACCTCTTTCTTGAAACCTCGTCGTCTGATCCGAAAGACGGTAGTCCATCACCCATCCAAGTCCAATACCAAAATAAACCACAAATTACAACGGCGCCAAAAAACAGATAGGTCAGTTTAGACCTTCTGCGTCTAAAGAACCTCATGACGGTTGTCTATAACTTTTACATCCCAGCAAAAACACAATCAACTTCTGCGATCTGTACGCTGGGCGGCCATGTTGAATTGTGGACACGGAGCACTAAAGGGGCGTTACTCCAATGTACATGTCCCTAGACTCCAGAGTGCAGTCCTTAGACTCCAGAGTGCAGTCCTTTGTCTCCTTTCGGATTCATTGCGTCCCTGATGGTGTAGTGGATCAAGCTTGGGCGAAGGTGAGGAACAGGTGTTCCTGTTGTCGAAAGACTTTGTGCAAAACTGAATATTTCACCTCTTATGCAAGATTTTATCCCGGATCGACCAGATTTGATACCATTCGATCTGGTGTAATGTCAGTAATGGTATCTCAGTTCAGTTGCCTGGTTTGCCGCTTTTAGTCCATCAAGAACTAAAAAGGGTGGGTTTGTTTGTTGTTTGAGGACTAGTTCCGTTCGCCGTTCATGTCAGGCATCAGCACGACGTTTTCTTTCGGCCGTCGGGTGGATGTAAGAAAGTGTGGTGGGTGCCGGATATTTTTGACTCTCTCTCTCTTCTCTTCTCTCTCTCCTCTCTCTCTCTCTCTCTCTCTCTCTCGCTTGTGTGTCCTGCATATATTGTGCAACTGTCGGAAGTACAAGTCAGTCTTGTTTTTACTTGTAGATGGCTTGTCACGGTTTGCGGCGGCTCGTCAGCTGTGGGGTTAATCACAGCAAAGACATATAATGTAATGTCTTGCAGTGTTGTGGCTGCTGCCGCTGTTCTTTGATGTTTTGTTTCGCTTGTTTATTAATGGTTTGATTGTGAAGTATATTATATGGATGTGGATGTGTTAGACAGGGGCGTAGGGACCACGGGGGCCCTGGGGGCCCAGGCCCCGTTCGATTTTTGGAAGGGGGGCCCGAATATCTTTGGGCCCCCCTTGCTTTTGATAAGAGGAGAGGGGGCACACACACACACACACACACACACACACACACACACACACACACACACACACACACACACACGAACCCTTCCCCCCACCCTTCTTCACCCCGGCCGTATGGCTCACCCGACCTTAGTGGGCCCCCCTTCCTCTCAGCATCTTCCTACGCGCCTGTTAGAGTGTATGAAAATAGTGTGTGTGTGTGTGTGTGTGTGTGTGTGTGTGTTGTGTGTGTGTGTGTGTGTGTGTGTGTGTGTGTGTGTGTGCTTTAAGCGCGGCGAGTCCTTTGCATTTGGAGAGCAGCGCTCTATAAAAACCATGTATTATTATTATTATTATTATTATTGACGTGTGTGTTGGGGTGGGGAGGGGTGGCTCAAAGACAGGGGCTGAGAGACAGACAGGCAGGCAGCGACAGACAGATAATTATACAAAATACAAAGTAAACTCAAGTCCAAAATTGTGATCCAGGCTTTTTATTGCCGCCAACAGATGCTAGGTGTAAAATTCCTTACATCTATCGGCGTTTATGGCAATGAATGTCTTCCGAGCTTTTCTCAGATGGACGGCAGGTCAGAGACAAGGCGGTGAGTGGGATCTGGAGCTTAATACTCTTCACCCTCCTCCTCGCCCTCACCCTCCACGGAGTCGACACCGACCTCCTCGTAGTCCTTCTCCAGGGCAGCCAGATCCTCACGGGCCTCGGAGAACTCGCCCTCCTCCATACCCTCACCCACGTACCAGTGGACGAAGGCGCGCTTGGCGTACATCAGATCGAACTTGTGGTCCAGGCGGGCCCAGGCCTCGGCGATGGCGGTGGTGTTGCTCAACATGCAAACGGCACGCTGCACCTTGGCCAGGTCACCGCCGGGAACGACAGTTGGGGGCTGGTAGTTGATGCCGACCTGTCGACAGACAAGAAGCATAGTTGTTCATTTTAGCCCCCAAAAGACTACTATTGGCGACTAATTCCTGCTTTTGTTAAAAAAAAAAAAAACAAAAAAAAAAAACAAAAAAAAAAACAACAACAACTGTGTTCAGTATTTTCGTACGACAGGTGATCGTGACAAAACTGACAAGAGAGGAACTTCTGGTAAATGTTTTGCAAAATTAGTACTGACCTTGAAGCCAGTGGGGCACCAGTCGACGAACTGGATGGTGCGCTTGGTCTTGATGGTGGCGATGGCGGCGTTGACATCCTTGGGGACAACGTCACCACGGTACAGCATGCAGCAGGCCATGTACTTGCCGTGACGGGGGTCGCACTTCACCATCTGGTTGGCGGGCTCGAAGCAGGCGTTGGTGATCTCAGCCACAGACAGCTGCTCGTGGTAGGCCTTCTCGGCTGTCCAAAGAGGTAAAGATATTTGTAAGTCAAAAGCTCCAAGCAGGTGTCTAATAACTAATCTTCAGCTGAGAGCAGAGCAACTATCATACCTCTCATAAAATTCAGTCTCAGCGACAAACTATATCAAGGACGGATTTCTGCCGTCTAAAGTGTTTTCCCCGAAACTTGTTTTTCAAAGTCAGTAGAGTAGCATTTAACTTACCAGAGATGACGGGGGCGTAGGTGGCCAGAGGGAAGTGGATACGGGGGTAGGGCACCAAGTTGGTCTGGAACTCAGTCAGATCCACGTTCAGGGCACCGTCGAAGCGCAGGGAGGCGGTGATGGAGGAGACGATCTGGCCGATCAGACGGTTGAGGTTGGTGTAGGTGGGACGCTCGATGTCCAGGTTACGGCGGCAGATGTCGTAGATGGCCTCGTTGTCCACCATGAAGGCGCAGTCAGAGTGCTCCAGGGTGGTGTGGGTGGTCAGGATGGAGTTGTAGGGCTCAACCACGGGCGGTGGACACCTGCAGAAGACCACAAACAATCATTGTCACACGTGTGGAAAATGAGATGCATACTTTTTATGAACCTGATGTTTATCTGGAAGAGGCAGAAGAATGTAAAAACCAGCCATCTTGACATTGCACCTTTTATAACAACAAACAAATAAAAAGAGGAAAGGCCTAAGAAAACAGTGTCCTTCTCAATGTTACTACATGTCCTAGGGGAAAACGGAGGCTGACGTGGCGAGTTCGGCTTTGTCAAGTAATAACTGCATACCTGGGGAGCGGGGTAGACAGCAAACTCCAGCTTGGACTTCTTGCCGTAGTCGACAGACAGACGCTCCATCAGCAGGGAGGTGAAGCCAGAGCCAGTGCCACCACCAAAGGAGTGGAAGATGAGGAAGCCCTGAAGACCGGTGCACTGGTCAGCCAGCTTACGGATGCGGTCGAGGACGAGGTCGACGATCTCCTTTCCGATGGTGTAGTGACCACGGGCATAGTTGTTGGCGGCGTCCTCCTTGCCGGTGATCAGCTGCTCGGGGTGGAACAGCTGACGGTAGGTGCCGGTGCGGACCTCATCTGCAACGGCAGGCAATGGAACCATTAATAGAAGAAACGAAAGTCGTGTGTAGACATCACAACTTAGTTGAATTTCGCCTTCGCTTTCTCTTGATTTGCTGGTTTGTTCTTGTTGTTTACTGCGGATCACATTTACCAATTTGCAACCATGATTATTCAAGAATGTTGGAAAGGGATGAAAATAAAAGACAGAAAGACGTACCGACAACAGTGGGCTCCAGATCCACGAAGACGGCACGGGGCACGTGCTTGCCGGCGCCAGTCTCGCTGAAGAAGGTGTTGAAGGAGTCGTCACCACCTCCGATGGTCTTGTCTGAGGGCATCTGGCCGTCAGGCTGGATGCCGTGCTCCAGGCAGTACAGTTCCCAGCAGGCATTGCCGATCTGGACACCAGCCTGGCCGACGTGGATGGAGATGCACTCACGCTGGAACACAAGAGAAAGGGAACGGCATTAAGTAGGAAAGGGTAAAAGTGTGGATCCATTTGACTAACGCACAAGTCACTAGAAGCCTAATGGTGAGTATGCACTTCATAGGTGACCTCGAACCCTTTCGTAATCTGTTGTCAATGTGTGCGTGCGTGCGTGCGTGCGTGTGTGTGTGTGTGTGTGTGTGTGTGTGTATGTGTGTGTGTGTATGTGTGTGTGTGTGTGTGTGTGTGTGTGTGTGTGTGTGTGTGTGTGTGTGTGTGTGTTTTAGAGAGAGAGAGAGAGAGAATGTTTTTCTTTTTTATATTGTAACTGTAACAATTTTTTATTTTTGTGGTCATGTTTCTTTATACAAGCACGTGTTACATGTACCACTAACGTAGTAACGACTCAGCCTTGCCTGTGGAATAGTGCTCCGAGTGTGGGGAACGCCTGCGCGCGGAAGCGTACTACAATAATGAATACTAATGCGGCAGACTGTGATGTGAATGACTTGGAAACCGGCATTCTGTCTTGATTGCCGTTAGTGCCTAGCAACGGCTAGGGGAGTGTACAGCGCGACCTGCCATGCTATTCGCTAAAGAAGTACGGGAAAAATTGTTAAGTAATAGTCTTACTGGTCAAGTTCCTGAGCGTTAAGTACCTTGGACTTATTGTGATTTGCACGCTTGGCTGCACAGGGACTGCTGCAATGCCGGGCAGTGTAGTCGTGGGTGTGTGCTAACTTGTCAATGCATGTTGTTCTATTGAGGGTATTCAGACCGTGACTGTAGTAAGATTATCGAGCTAAACCGGCGGCCGAAGGTTGAGTTGGTCTGTGCACCTGCGTCTCATTGTGATTTCGGTCGAGTCCGAGATCAGGCGGGAATAAAACTGATCACTGTCAGTACGTCTAATTATGGCCGGCTCAGTGTATGGTGTTGACACCTGACACGACTGATAAGCCTCCTCAAACATTCTTATCTTGTTACTGCCACGTAGGCTACACTCTCCGTCGTTGCACCGGACCAAAGTGAGAGACCAATGAACAGTAAAACAGTTATGAAATATAAAACAATATCATATTGACAGCAAGGATTGGTCGTCATTGTTTCAAGGGGTAATGAAGACACGTTGTTGTGTGGTGTTTTTGTTTTGTGTTTTTTTGCTGTCAGTGTCGGCGATAGTAAGCAAAATAAATTACGCTCATGTGTTTCCCGCTTTCCGTTTGTAAATTTCATAAGTGTAGAATACGCACATCATGATTGTACATCAGTGCAATGCTTTACTAAGCAACCGGAGGTTCATTGCATTGCCGCGGCGGTTTTTCGTTAAAGAAAAAAAAAAGTGCATTAGGCTATGCAAACTTCAGTTTGCACTATTTCGACACTGACCCTAAAACCGAGTAACACGAACTCAGAAGAGGGTAAGTTCGTGCTGTGACACCTTTTTGTGTCAACATCCGCGCGTCGACGGTGTAACGGAGGGGTTGCATTATCAGGTTTGTCTGAGTATACGTGTGTTACAGGAAGATGTACAACTGACTCTGTGTAAATAAAGTTGATCAGCTTTTCTACCATATGTACAGCCGTAAAGTTTCTCATCATTTCAATTAATGCGCCTAAAGAAAGACGATAATGTAACATGAATGTTTAACAATTACATTATCTCTGTACCAGTCAGTAATATCAAGCAAACAAACACAAATTTTAAGCGTAGCTCTAGTTTGAGAGTGGTTCAGTGACTGAGAAGACATTCTTTTAACATCAACTTCTGCTCAAGTTACGGGAAAATTCCACACTTGCGACTTACAAAATACGTACTATCCAAAAAGCATGCACGCATTGCAGTTTCAACTCACCATGTTGATGGGTTGTTTAGATCAGTTGTAGAAGACTGAAGAAAAGCTGGGAGACAGAAGTCTCTATAATCACTCGGACTGCAATGGGTCACCTGTGACGACGGAGAATGGGGCAGACCACCGCGCACGCCGCTTATATCAACTCACACAGCGCGAGTCTCCTTGGAGACGGGTCGCTGATTGGCTGGTGCAAGAGACACGCTCAGCCCGGCGCTTTGACAGCCGGCATAACATGATATCCAGAACGTTCAATTTCATGGGAATCTGACGTATTTCAAAGCAGGAAATATGCACGCAAAAGTTAGTATTAGGATATTGTGTGGTCACTAGAATCCAAGAGATGTGTAGGGACGGCGAAACAAAGCCCAGTTTGTTTCCGATACACTTTATCACAACTGAATAATCATACGCTGTAATACCTGTCACCCCTTTAACATTGCAAGATTTCGACTCTCCTGGGAATGTCATAAAACCTGTAATCCTCTTCAAGGATTATACCTGGCTGAAAGAGTTTCTTGCGCGGGTCGGCTGAGCCGGTTTGGTCTAGCTTAGTTTATTTGTATCCTTGTTGCTAGGTGGCAACCACTAGACTACTACGTACTGAGTTTACTAACTGACCGGTACTAAAGGTGTCTCAGAGTCAGACACTGTCGGTTTCATTTCACGGGGGTTTGTCTCGAGGGTGTTTAACGTGTGAAAACTTGTCTGGTATTGGCGGCTAACACGCGGTGTATTAAAGTTCGACCACAATTTCAAGCAGTGAGACCAAACTTCTATGTGATTTCCTGTTGTGTTTACTATTATTCCAACCGATCATTCTTAAACAAACAAGCAACAAACATATAGAGAAAAAAACAGCTTATATCTATTTAGCAATTTGTTGTCGTGACGAAAAGATCCAATTCTGTTCCGATGACCAGCGTTGCACATGTTTTATGGTGCATAGGTGACAACAATTATTCGTCTTCTGTGTATCTGCTGGAACTATACCATGTTGCTAAGCCGATCGACATGCTTGATTGACAACGCGAAGGTTTCACCCGCCATAATCGGTTCTGGCCGGGATATTCACAAAACTGCTTCTGGCGTAACATGTAATTCCAGCAGGTTCTACTGACAAAGCGGCATTCTTCTTGCTTGACCATACCGTGACTGCAGCGGTTTGAGTATCAGTGGTGGACATAAATGTATTCAGTGCGAAGACACACTGTAGCTGACAAAGTCTACTTGATACCAACAGATCATTAACTTTCAAGCTGAAATCATTTTCGATCATTGACTTGAACTCCTCCGAGGACCAGTTGCCGCTGCCATCAAAACTGTTATCCAGACCAGGCACAAATACAAATAAGACGCGATTTGACAGGCCTCGGTGCCTAAACACACACACACACACACACACACACACACACACACACACACACCACACACACACACACACACACACACACACACACACACACACACACACACACACACACACAATGATAAAGTTTAAAGAAAATTGAACGGTAATGTGAAATTGAGAACGTTTAGGTTTAAAGATTAAGTATACCTGATAGACGACCATTAAGACACAGCCATATATATCCATTGGCCATATTTATTCCAACAGTTAATGTTCAGATATACATGTCTCTCGGTCTGTTTACTCAATTACCATAATTAGGAGGAAATAGAACCATCGCTCCCCCCACCCCCATCCCCACCACCCAGCCCCCCTCCCCCCCTCTTTCTCCGTGTGTGTGTGTGTGTGTGTGTGTGTGTGTGTGTGTGTGTGTGTGTGTGTGTGTGTGTGTGTGTGTGTGTGTGTGACAGAGACAGACAGAGACAGAGAGATTTTTATGTCTTCGATCACTCCTTGGCAGAGTTTTTTTTTTAGCTTCAGTTATACTCCGATATTGACATAACCAGCTAAGATAAAATCAAACTTGCCAGTAGGCCGGGGTGGTGGCTTGGAAAACTACCTTGCACGCACCAAGTGCATTATTTATTTATGATTTTGTTTTTTACCTAACCTTGCTGTCACGCAGTAGACGCCACAAAAG
>JACVVK020000306.1:497500-502500 GCA_018292915.2 Batillaria attramentaria | reverse complement strand
CTGACCCGGCTGATAAGATGACCGGTCGGCTACACAGTGCCATGATGGTGGTCGGCCAGTGTCAGCTTGTGAGCTAGTCATGGTCAGGCGACGCAGACAGGCTTACATTATCTTTAAAACGCATTTTGTTTTTGTTTCGACGTGTGTATTTGGCAGTCTAAATCCGCGTCTGTTTGGTTGACGGTGTGTCCGTGTAACTGATGACACTGATGTATGATTGTCTGCCGGCTAAGGGACGCAACTGCTTGGTAATAAATTAACGCGGTGGCTCAGATGGTCATGTGGCTCACCGCGGGTGGGTGGGTGTTTGGGGGTTTAACGTCCTTTTCCACCGCATACGAGTGATATCAAAGACGGGGCAACGATAAAAAGCCGCTACAAATATTTGGCCCTAGCCGGGATATGAACTCACAACGCGAGCATTAGAAGTGCAACGCTCTACCACTTATTCGGCCACCCCGGCTCCCGTGCCAGGCATAAACTGATCAAAAATCATAGCTTACTTCAGTTACTGAACTTGAAAACTTCTAGCGGCATGAATTGTCCGCTTCGCCTTGTCTCTGTGTCTGGGTTCATTTCGCGGTGGTTCAACTGTCAATAATAGGCATGGCGTATTGCAGGGTAGTTCTCCAGTCAGGACCCCCCCCCCCAAAAAAAAAAAAAACAAAAAAAAAAAAAACCCAACAACAACAAAAAACCAGACAAGCAAACAAGAACAAAGCAAACAGAAAAAACAAACAATGGAAGAAAAAAAATCGATCGTTTGTACAAATCTGTCACTGTGTGCTTGTATAAATTTCTATCTATTTTTCAAAATCAAAATGTAAACAACATTGTATGGCATTAAGAGCTATACTAATCAAGACTGATATATATATGGTATTTCGAGCGTACAGACACACTCACGAGCGAAGCTATTCCAAAACTTAAACATCAGCTGGCTTAGCAAAGATAGATCTTAGGCCTTTTAATCTTATTAATGGATCGTAATTAGTATTCATGCTGGCTTCAACTTCGTGTTTAGCCACTATGGTCCTAGTGCCAACCCCCCGCCCATCCGCACCCCCATCTCCTCATAAAAAAGGTCATAAACTTATCGCTTCACAAAACGGTTTTCACTCATTAAAATGCCTTATGATAAAAGGCGTTAAACTCCCAAACACCCCCCCCCCCCCTCCTTATGATAAAAGAGAGAATACATTAGATCGTGGGCTAATGAGTGCAAATGTTCCGCCTTTCGTTTGCAGCGTGAGTGTATCTCCGTCCACGTCGGTCAGGCTGGTGTCCAGATGGGCAATGCCTGCTGGGAACTGTACTGCCTGGAGCACGGCATCCAGCCTGACGGCCAGATGCCCTCAGACAAGACCATCGGAGGTGGTGACGACTCCTTCAACACCTTCTTCAGCGAGACTGGCGCCGGCAAGCACGTGCCCCGTGCCGTCTTCGTGGATCTTGAGCCCACTGTTGTCGGTACGTTCTACTGTCATATTTTTCTTTCTCCCATACCCATCACCCCATTTTTCTTCTCACTCGAAATGAGTGTGACTGCGAATGATAAATTTGTTTTCCTGCATCATCCAGTAATTCGAGAGTTGAAAAGCGTAGACGAAATCAAAATGAGGTATTGTGTTCATACACAATGTAAACTATTCCGTCCGTTACACTACAGATGAGGTCCGCACCGGCACCTACCGTCAGCTTTTCCACCCCGAGCAGCTGGTGACCGGCAAGGAGGACGCCGCCAACAACTATGCCCGTGGTCACTACACCATCGGAAAGGAGATCGTCGACCTGGTCCTCGACCGCATCCGTAAGCTGGCTGACCAGTGCACCGGTCTTCAGGGCTTCCTCATCTTCCACTCCTTCGGTGGCGGCACTGGCTCTGGCTTCACCTCCCTGCTGATGGAGCGTCTGTCTGTCGACTACGGCAAGAAGTCCAAGCTGGAGTTCGCTATCTACCCCCGCTCCCCAGGTATGCAGATTGTCCTATGTAGTATTTGCAATTCACAAGCACTCTCTCTCTCTCTCTCTCTCTCTCTCTCTCTCTTCTCTCTCTCTCTCTCTCTCTCTCTCTGAGTCTTACAGAGGGAAGAAAACCGGCTATACTTCACCTTGAGCTGTCAATCACTAGCCGACTTATAATCACGGTATAACTATTACACTCTACTTCATGCTTTATTAAATCGTCATTTTCTGGTCCGAAATAGAATCTTTAAATCGATCATTTCATGAATTCTTTGTTGAACTGGATGGTGTGCGAAAAGCGGTGTCTCTAATCGAAGATGTTGTTTCAATCGCTTGAGTATTTCTGGTTCTCCGGGAAAGGACGTGCGATAATTCCAAGGGTTTTTATAGGCATATAATGCAATAAATTCAAAGCAAATTTTTCAATCGTTCTGTTGGTGTTTAGGTGTCCACCGCCGTGGTTGAGCCCTACAACTCCATCCTGACCACCCACACCACCCTGGAGCACTCAGACTGCGCCTTCATGGTGGACAACGAGGCCATCTACGACATCTGCCGCCGAAACCTGGACATCGAGCGTCCCACCTACACCAACCTCAACCGTCTGATCGGCCAGATCGTCTCCTCCATCACCGCCTCCCTGCGCTTCGACGGTGCCCTGAACGTGGATCTGACTGAGTTCCAGACCAACTTGGTGCCCTACCCCCGTATCCACTTCCCTCTGGCCACCTACGCCCCCGTCATCTCTGGTAAGTTAAATGCTACTCCACTTTGTTTGAGAAACAAGTTTCGGGGGAAATGATTATTCAAATGATCGTTTAGAAGTCCTTCATCGATCTAGTTTCTAACTGAAACTGGATCAGTGATATGAGAGTGATAGTTCTTATATATTTTGAACTATAGTAATTTGACGCCTAGTTTACGCTTTAGACTGACAAGTTTATTTTACCTCTTTGGACAGCCGAGAAGGCCTACCACGAGCAGCTGTCTGTGGCTGAGATCACCAACGCCTGCTTCGAGCCCGCCAACCAGCTGGTGAAGTGCGACCCCCGTCACGGCAAGTACATGGCCTGCTGCATGCTGTACCGTGGTGACGTTGTCCCCAAGGATGTCAACGCCGCCATCGCCACCATCAAGACCAAGCGCACCATCCAGTTCGTCGACTGGTGCCCCACTGGCTTCAAGGTATGTTCTTTGTAACTAAAACAATTTCTGCATTCACGTAAGATTTGTCCGTTCACACAAGGACGTGCGCGAGAAGCTGGCTTTTTTTTTTTGGGGGGGGGGGGGGGGCAGTATTTGAACTGTTGAACTAAGTGGTGTTTGGACTTTATAATGCTTGTCCATAAAACACAATTGGTGAAGTTCTAACAAAAACAGGAGAAAGGGGTGGAGTCTGCAGGGAGGTGGGGGGGGGGGGTGGGGGTGGAGTCCGCATCAGAACTTTGAGAAGAGATAGGTCTTCAGGTGGCTCCTGAGAGACTCGGTGGAGGTGCTGGATTTCAAAATTGAATTGATTCGATTGATGTGGTGAAACCTCTGAGCTATTAAGACAAAGGTACGAAACAGCTTATTTTCTTTCTTATGAATTCTTTTTTTTTTAAATTCAGACGTCTAGTATGCATTTAGACTAAAATTGACGTTTGTTGTCGTTACTCCACAGGTCGGCATCAACTACCAGCCCCCAACTGTTGTTCCCGGCGGTGACCTGGCCAAGGTGCAGCGTGCCGTGTGCATGTTGAGCAACACCACCGCCATCGCCGAGGCCTGGGCTCGCCTGGACCACAAGTTCGATCTGATGTACGCCAAGCGCGCCTTCGTCCACTGGTACGTGGGTGAGGGTATGGAGGAGGGCGAGTTCTCCGAGGCCCGTGAGATCTGGCTGCCCTGGAGAAGGACTACGAGGAGGTCGGTGTCGACTCCGTGGAGGAGGAGAGAGGGCGAGGGTGACTGAATATTAGGCACCAGATACCACACATGGTATACAGACACAACTCCGACCCTGCTCTCTTGCAAAGCCAGTTTTGTTGCGGATTTTGCTTGGAACCTCTAATTTCGCACATACTAATTTTCTGATTTAAATCAGTGTTCGGTGATAAGTTACGTTACCGCAATAAAAACCCTGTTTCGTATTCGTTGTGTGTTGGCTTGATTTGTTGGCCTTGAGTATGTTATGTGTGAAAACACTAGCAGACAGTTGGGTTGACAACTGAATATCTGTGGAGCTCTAAAACACGCTTTGGAAGTGACCGGAATGCGCTTTCATGAGAACAGGTTTATCGTGAAAATCATTTCCTTAGCCCGAGGTACTTCTGATTTGCAAGTTGTATGTTCTGACCTATACACAATCAAACCGGCCTCAAGCAAGACTTGCTGATAAGTCATTCGTGAAGACAATGGTGTAATCTTTATCGTGCCATTGCGAATGAAAGGTCGGAGGAGGAATTGTATGAATTTGATTCATACAGCGCAGACCAGTTTAACATTAAAAATCACCCCGGTCCCAAGTTCAGGCTAATCAGAGGCTACACATGCTCGTATTTCGGATTTTCCAAAATCACGTGACTGATGAGATCTCCGTCCTCTGGCGATGACTGGGCTGGCCGCAGTCGGGACAATCCGTAATATAAGATCCGTATCCAGAACATCTGCAACACCTACAATCGCCAGCTGGAAAACTCCCTGTAAAGACAAATGGTTGGAGTTTGTGAGTTGTCATTTCTGTTGTTCAGTGCTTCGGAAATCATGGCTGTCGGCTCCACTAAAGCCTTTCATCGTTGAAACTATCCGAAGCCAAGAAGCTGCCGAACAAGCACAGTACCCTACTGCCGCGAATGTCTCAGCAAAATACCAGTCATCGAAGAAGGCAGCTGTATATCTTACGGTCGACCTGGTCGGCACTTACTTACCTTGGGTGCTGATAGGCCCTTTTCTGCGGGGCATGGAGTGACAAGTGAGTGATAACAATCATAATTTTTTTTTTTTAAAAAGATTAATAGATGAAGGCACGGCCCAGACAGCAAGTAGTAAGTTGG
>JACVVK020000306.1:487500-492500 GCA_018292915.2 Batillaria attramentaria | reverse complement strand
ACGCATTTTGTTTTTGTTTCGACGTGTGTATTTGGCAGTCTAAATCCGCGTCTGTTTGGTTGACGGTGTGTCCGTGTAACCGATGACACTGATGTATGTTTGTCTGCCGGCTAAGGGACGCAACTGCTTGGTAATAAATTAACGCGGTGGCTCAGATGGTCATGTTGCTCAATGCGGGTGGGTGGGTGTTTGGGGGTTTAACGTCCTTTTCCACCGCATACGAGTGATATCAAAGACGGGGCAACGATAAAAAGCCAGTACAAATATTTGGCCCTAGCCGGGATATGAATTCACAACGCGAGCATTAGAAGTGCAACGCTCTACCACTGATTCGGCCACCCCGGCTCCCGTGCCAGGCATAAACTGATCAAAAATCATAGCTTACTTCAGTTACTGAACTTGAAAACTTCTAGCGGCATGAATTGTCCGCTTCGCCTTGTCTCTGTGTCTGGGTTCATTTCGCGGTGGTTCAACTGAATAATATTAATAGGCATGGCGTATTGCAGGGTACTTCTCCAGTCAGGACCCCCCCCCCCCCAAAAAAAAAACAAAAAAAAAAAACAAACAAACAAACAACAACAACGACAAAAAAACCAGACAAGCAAACAAGAACAAAGCAAACAGAAAAATAAACAAACAATGGAAAAAAAAATCGATCGTTTGTACAAATCTGTCACTGTGTGCTTGTATAAATTTCTATCTATTTTTCAAAATCAAAATGTAAACAACATTGTATGGCATTAAGAGCTATACTAATCAAGACTGATATATGGTATTTCGAGCGTACAGACACACTCACGAGCGAAGCTATTCCAAAACTTAAACATCAGCTGGCTTAGCAAAGATAGATCTTAGCCCTTTTAATCTTATTAATGGATCGTAATTAGTATTCATGCTGGCTTCAACTTCGTGTTTAGCCACTATGGTCCTAGTGCCAACCCCCCGCCCATCCGCACCCCCATCTCCTCATAAAAAAGGTCATAAACTTATCGCTTCACAAAACGGTTTTCACTCATTAAAATGCCTTATGATAAAAGGCGTTAAACTCCCAAACACCCCCCCCCCTCCTTCCTTATGATAAAAGAGAGAATACATTAGATCGTGGGCTAATGAGTGCAAATGTTCCGCCTTTCGTTTGCAGCGTGAGTGTATCTCCGTCCACGTCGGCCAGGCTGGTGTCCAGATGGGCAATGCCTGCTGGGAACTGTACTGCCTGGAGCACGGCATCCAGCCTGACGGCCAGATGCCCTCAGACAAGACCATCGGAAGTGGTGACGACTCCTTCAACACCTTCTTCAGCGAGACTGGCGCCGGCAAGCACGTGCCCCGTGCCGTCTTCGTGGATCTTGAGCCCACTGTTGTCGGTACGTTCTACTGTCATATTTTTCTTTCTCCCATACCCATCACCCCATTTTTCTTCTCACTCGAAATGAGTGTGACTGCGAATGAAAAATTTATTTTCCTGCATCATCCAGTAATTCGAGAGTTGAAAAGCGTAGACGAAATCAAAATGAGGTATTGTGTTCATACACAATGTAAACTATTCCGTCCGTTACACTACAGATGAGGTCCGCACCGGCACCTACCGTCAGCTTTTCCACCCGAGCAGCTGGTGACCGGCAAGGAGGACGCCGCCAACAACTATGCCCGTGGTCACTACACCATCGGAAAGGAGATCGTCGACCTGGTCCTCGACCGCATCCGTAAGCTGGCTGACCAGTGCACCGGTCTTCAGGGCTTCCTCATCTTCCACTCCTTCGGTGGCGGCACTGGCTCTGGCTTCACCTCCCTGCTGATGGAGCGTCTGTCTGTCGACTACGGCAAGAAGTCCAAGCTGGAGTTCGCTATCTACCCCGCTCCCCAGGTATGCAGATTGTCTATGTAGTATTTGCAATTCACAAGCACTCTCTCTGAGTCTTACAGAGGGAAGAAAACCGGCTATACTTCACCTTGAGCTGTCAATCACTAGCCGACTTATAATCACGGTATAACTATTACACTCTACTTCATGTTTTATTAAATCGTCATTTTCTGGTCCGAAATAGAATCTTTAAATCGATCATTTCATGAATTCTTTGTTGAACTGGATGGTGTGCGAAAAGCGGTGTCTCTAATCGAAGATGTTTCAATCGCTTGAGTATTTCTGGTTCTCCGGGAAAGGACGTGCGATAATTCCGAGGGTTTTTATAGGCATATAATGCAATATTCAAAGCAAATTTTTCAATCGTTCTGTTGGTGTTTAGGTGTCCACCGCCGTGGTTGAGCCCTACAACTCCATCCTGACCACCCACACCACCCTGGAGCACTCAGACTGCGCCTTCATGGTGGACAACGAGGCCATCTACGACATCTGCCGCCGAAACCTGGACATCGAGCGTCCCACCTACACCAACCTCAACCGTCTGATCGGCCAGATCGTCTCCTCCATCACCGCCTCCCTGCGCTTCGACGGTGCCCTGAACGTGGATCTGACTGAGTTCCAGACCAACTTGGTGCCCTACCCCCGTATCCACTTCCCTCTGGCCACCTACGCCCCCGTCATCTCTGGTAAGTTAAATGCTACTCGACTTTGTTTGAGAAACAAGTTTCGGGGGAAATGATTATTCAAATGATCGTTTAGAAGTCCTTCATCGATCTAGTTTCTAACTGAAACTGGATCAGTGATATGAGAGTGATAGTTCTTATATATTTTGAACTATAGTAATTTGACGCCTAGTTTACGCTTTAGACTGACAAGTTTATTTTACCTCTTTGGACAGCCGAGAAGGCCTACCACGAGCAGCTGTCTGTGGCTGAGATCACCAACGCCTGCTTCGAGCCCGCCAACCAGCTGGTGAAGTGCGACCCCCGTCACGGCAAGTACATGGCCTGCTGCATGCTGTACCGTGGTGACGTTGTCCCCAAGGATGTCAACGCCGCCATCGCCACCATCAAGACCAAGCGCACCATCCAGTTCGTCGACTGGTGCCCCACTGGCTTCAAGGTATGTTCTTTGTAACTAAACAATTTCTGCATTCACGTAAGATTTGTCCGTTCACACAAGACGTGCGCGAGAAGCTGGCTTTTTTTTTTTTTTTTTTTGGGGGGGGGGGGGGGCAGTATTTGAACTGTTGAACTAAGTGGTGTTTGGACTTATAATGCTTGTCCATAAAAACACAATTGGTGAAGTTCTAACAAAAACAGGAGAAAGGGGTGGAGTCTGCAGGGAGGTGGGGGGGGGGGGTGGAGTCCGCATCAGAACTTTGAGAAGAGATAGGTCTTCAGGTGGCTCCTGAGAGACTCGGTGGAGGTGCTGGATTTCAAAATTGAATTGATTCGATTGATGTGGTGAAACTCTGAGCTATTAAGACAAAGGTACGAAACAGCTTATTTTTTTTCTTATGAATTTTTTTTTTTAAATTCAGACGTCTAGTATGCATTTAGACTAAAATTGACGTTTGTTGTCGTTACTCCACAGGTCGGCATCAACTACCAGCCCCCAACTGTTGTTCCCGGCGGTGACCTGGCCAAGGTGCAGCGTGCCGTTTGCATGTTGAGCAACACCACCGCCATCGCCGAGGCCTGGGCTCGCCTGGACCACAAGTTCGATCTGATGTACGCCAAGCGCGCCTTCGTCCACTGGTACGTGGGTGAGGGTATGGAGGAGGGCGAGTTCTCCGAGGCCCGTGAGGATCTGGCTGCCCTGGAGAAGGACTACGAGGAGGTCGGTGTCGACTCTGTGGAGGAGGAGGGAGGGCGAGGGTGATGAATATTAGGCACCAGATACCACACCATGGTATACAGACACAACTTCGACCCTGCTCTCTGGCAAAGCCAGTTTTGTTGCGGATTTTGCTTGGAACCTCTAATTTCGCACATACTAATGTTCTGATTTAAATCAGTGTTTGGTGATAAGTTACGTTACCGCAATAAAAACCCTGTTTCGTATTCGTTGTGTTTGGCTTGATTTGTTGGCCTTGAGTATGTTATGTGTGAAAACACTAGCAGACAGTTGGGTTGACAACTGAATATCTGTGGAGCTCTAAAACACGCTTTGGAAGTGACCGGAATGCGCTTTCATGAGAACAGGTTTATCATGAAAATCATTTCCTTAGCCCGAGGTACTTCTGATTTGCAAGTTGTATGTTCTGACCTATACACAATCAAAACCGGCCTCAAGCAAGACTTGCTGATAAGTCATTCGTGAAGACAATGGTGTAATCTTTATCGTGCCATTGCGAATGAAAGGTCGGAGGAGGAATTGTATGAATTTGATTCATACAGCGCAGACCAGTTTAACATTAAAAATCACCCCGGTCCCAAGTTTCAGGCTAATCAGGCTACACATGCTCGTATTTCGGATTTTCCAAACACGTGACTGATGAGATCTCCGTCCTCTGGCGATGACTGGGCTGGCCGCAGTCGGGACAATCCGTAATATAAGATCCGTATCCAGAACATCTGCAACACCTACAATCGCCAGCTGGAAACTCCCTGTAAGAAAATGGTTGGAGTTTGTGAGTTGTCATTTCTGTTGTTCAGTGCTTCGGAAATCATGCTGTCGGCTCCACTAAAGCCTTTCATCGTTGAAACTATCCGAAGCCAAGAAGCTGCCGAACAAGCACAGTACCCTACTGCCGCGAATGTCTCAGCAAAATACCAGTCATCGAAGAAGGCAGCTGTATATCTTACGGTCGACCTGGTCGGCACTTACTTACCTTGGGTGCTGATAGGCCTTTCTGCGGGGCATGGAGTGACAAGTGAGTGATAACAATCATAATTTTTTTTTTAAAAAGATTAATAGATGAAGGCACGGCCCAGACAGCAAGTATTAAGTTGGCCTTTCCAACTTGCAGACTTGGGAATTCTCAGTCATTTGGCAATTTTCAGCCAAATTTCCTATCCTTTCAACAACAACAAAAAAAAAAACCCCAAAGATTCAGCCAAAGAAAAGGAAGGAGGGGAAAAGGTTGCACACACAGTCATGATACATGCCGTGTGGGACAATCTTATTTCAAAAA
>JACVVK020000306.1:395000-482500 GCA_018292915.2 Batillaria attramentaria | reverse complement strand
CTCAGATGGTCATGTTGCTCAATGCGGGTGGGTGGGTGTTTGGGGGTTTAACGTCCTTTTCCACCGCATACGAGTGATATCAAAGACGGGGCAACGATAAAAAGCCAGTACAAATATTTGGCCCTAGCCGGGATATGAATTCACAACGCGAGCATTAGAAGTGCAACGCTCTACCACTGATTCGGCCACCCCGGCTCCCGTGCCAGGCATAAACTGATCAAAAATCATAGCTTACTTCAGTTACTGAACTTGAAAACTTCTAGCGGCATGAATTGTCCGCTTCGCCTTGTCTCTGTGTCTGGGTTCATTTCGCGGTGGTTCAACTGTCAATAATATTAATAGGCATGGCGTATTGCAGGGTACTTCTCCAGTCAGGACCCCCCCCCCCCTCAAAAAAAAACCAAAAAAAAACCAAACAAACAAACAAACAACAACGACAAAAAAACCAGACAAGCAAACAAGAACAAAGCAAACAGAAAAATAAACAAACAATGGAAAAAAAAATCGATCGTTTGTACAAATCTGTCACTGTGTGCTTGTATAAATTTCTATCTATTTTTCAAAATCAAAATGTAAACAACATTGTATGGCATTAAGAGCTATACTAATCAAGACTGATATATGGTATTTCGAGCGTACAGACACACTCACGAGCGAAGCTATTCCAAAACTTAAACATCAGCTGGCTTAGCAAAGATAGATCTTAGCCCTTTTAATCTTATTAATGGATCGTAATTAGTATTCATGCTGGCTTCAACTTCGTGTTTAGCCACTATGGTCCTAGTGCCAACCCCCCGCCCATCCGCACCCCCATCTCCTCATAAAAAAGGTCATAAACTTATCGCTTCACAAAACGGTTTTCACTCATTAAAATGCCTTATGATAAAAGGCGTTAAACTCCCAAACACCCCCCCCCTCCTTCCTTATGATAAAAGAGAGAATACATTAGATCGTGGGCTAATGAGTGCAAATGTTCCGCCTTTCGTTTGCAGCGTGAGTGTATCTCCGTCCACGTCGGCCAGGCTGGTGTCCAGATGGGCAATGCCTGCTGGGAACTGTACTGCCTGGAGCACGGCATCCAGCCTGACGGCCAGATGCCCTCAGACAAGACCATCGGAAGTGGTGACGACTCCTTCAACACCTTCTTCAGCGAGACTGGCGCCGGCAAGCACGTGCCCCGTGCCGTCTTCGTGGATCTTGAGCCCACTGTTGTCGGTACGTTCTACTGTCATATTTTTCTTTCTCCCATACCCATCACCCCATTTTTCTTCTCACTCGAAATGAGTGTGACTGCGAATGAAAAATTTATTTTCCTGCATCATCCAGTAATTCGAGAGTTGAAAAGCGTAGACGAAATCAAAATGAGGTATTGTGTTCATACACAATGTAAACTATTCCGTCCGTTACACTACAGATGAGGTCCGCACCGGCACCTACCGTCAGCTTTTCCACCCCGAGCAGCTGGTGACCGGCAAGGAGGACGCCGCCAACAACTATGCCCGTGGTCACTACACCATCGGAAAGGAGATCGTCGACCTGGTCCTCGACCGCATCCGTAAGCTGGCTGACCAGTGCACCGGTCTTCAGGGCTTCCTCATCTTCCACTCCTTCGGTGGCGGCACTGGCTCTGGCTTCACCTCCCTGCTGATGGAGCGTCTGTCTGTCGACTACGGCAAGAAGTCCAAGCTGGAGTTCGCTATCTACCCCGCTCCCCAGGTATGCAGATTGTCTATGTAGTATTTGCAATTCACAAGCACTCTCTCTCTCTGAGTCTTACAGAGGGAAGAAAACCGGCTATACTTCACCTTGAGCTGTCAATCACTAGCCGACTTATAATCACGGTATAACTATTACACTCTACTTCATGTTTTATTAAATCGTCATTTTCTGGTCCGAAATAGAATCTTTAAATCGATCATTTCATGAATTCTTTGTTGAACTGGATGGTGTGCGAAAAGCGGTGTCTCTAATCGAAGATGTTTCAATCGCTTGAGTATTTCTGGTTCTCCGGGAAAGGACGTGCGATAATTCCGAGGGTTTTTATAGGCATATAATGCAATATAAATTCAAAGCAAATTTTTCAATCGTTCTGTTGGTGTTTAGGTGTCCACCGCCGTGGTTGAGCCCTACAACTCCATCCTGACCACCCACACCACCCTGGAGCACTCAGACTGCGCCTTCATGGTGGACAACGAGGCCATCTACGACATCTGCCGCCGTAACCTGGACATCGAGCGTCCCACCTACACCAACCTCAACCGTCTGATCGGCCAGATCGTCTCCTCCATCACCGCCTCCCTGCGCTTCGACGGTGCCCTGAACGTGGATCTGACTGAGTTCCAGACCAACTTGGTGCCCTACCCCCGTATCCACTTCCCTCTGGCCACCTACGCCCCCGTCATCTCTGGTAAGTTAAATGCTACTCGACTTTGTTTGAGAAACAAGTTTCGGGGGAAATGATCATTCAAATGATCGTTTAGAAGTCCTTCATCGATCTAGTTTCTAACTGAAACTGGATCAGTGATATGAGAGTGATAGTTCTTATATATTTTGAACTATAGTAATTTGACGCCTAGTTTACGCTTTAGACTGACAAGTTTATTTTACCTCTTTGGACAGCCGAGAAGGCCTACCACGAGCAGCTGTCTGTGGCTGAGATCACCAACGCCTGCTTCGAGCCCGCCAACCAGCTGGTGAAGTGCGACCCCCGTCACGGCAAGTACATGGCCTGCTGCATGCTGTACCGTGGTGACGTTGTCCCCAAGGATGTCAACGCCGCCATCGCCACCATCAAGACCAAGCGCACCATCCAGTTCGTCGACTGGTGCCCCACTGGCTTCAAGGTATGTTCTTTGTAACTAAACAATTTCTGCATTCACGTAAGATTTGTCCGTTCACACAAGACGTGCGCGAGAAGCTGGCTTTTTTTTTTTTTTTTTTTTTTTTGGGGGGGGGGGGGGCAGTATTTGAACTGTTGAACTAAGTGGTGTTTGGACTTTATAATGCTTATCCATAAAAACACAATTGGTGAAGTTCTAACAAAAACAGGAGAAAGGGGTGGAGTCTGCAGGGAGGTGGGGGGGGGGGGGGTGGAGTCCGCATCAGAACTTTGAGAAGAGATAGGTCTTCAGGTGGCTCCTGAGAGACTCGGTGGAGGTGCTGGATTTCAAAATTGAATTGATTCGATTGATGTGGTGAAACCTCTGAGCTATTAAGACAAAGGTACGAAACAGCTTATTTTCTTTCTTATGAATTCTTTTTTTTTTAAATTCAGACGTCTAGTATGCATTTAGACTAAAATTGACGTTTGTTGTCGTTACTCCACAGGTCGGCATCAACTACCAGCCCCCAACTGTTGTTCCCGGCGGTGACCTGGCCAAGGTGCAGCGTGCCGTTTGCATGTTGAGCAACACCACCGCCATCGCCGAGGCCTGGGCTCGCCTGGACCACAAGTTTGATCTGATGTACGCCAAGCGCGCCTTCGTCCACTGGTACGTGGGTGAGGGTATGGAGGAGGGCGAGTTCTCCGAGGCCCGTGAGGATCTGGCTGCCCTGGAGAAGGACTACGAGGAGGTCGGTGTCGACTCTGTGGAGGAGGGAGAGGGCGAGGGTGATGAATATTAGGCACCAGATACCACACCATGGTATACAGACACAACTTCGACCCTGCTCTCTGGCAAAGCCAGTTTTGTTGCGGATTTTGCTTGGAACCTCTAATTTCGCACATACCAATGTTCTGATTTAAATCAGTGTTTGGTGATAAGTTACGTTACAATAAGTTAAGTTACAATAAAAACCCTGTTTGGTATTCGTTGTGTTTGGCTTGATTTGTTGGCCTTGAGTATGTTATGTGTGAAAACACTAGCAGACAGTTGGGTTGACAACTGAATATCTGTGGAGCTCTAAAACACGCTTTGGAAGTGACCGGAATGCGCTTTCATGAGAACAGGTTTATCATGAAAATCATTTCCTTAGCCCGAGGTACTTCTGATTTGCAAGTTGTATGTTCTGACCTATACACAATCAAAACCGGCCTCAAGCAAGACTTGCTGATAAGTCATTCGTGAAGACAATGGTGTAATCTTTATCGTGCCATTGCGAATGAAAAGTCGGAGGAATTGTATGAATTTGATTCATACAGAACAGACCATGATCCATACAGCGCAGACCAGTTTAACATTAAAAATCACCCCGGTCCCAAGTTTCAGGCTAATCAGATGCTACACATGCTCGTATTTCGGATTTTCCAATACCACGTGACTGATGAGATCTCCGTCCTCTGGCGATGACTGGGCTGGCCGCAGTCGGGACAATCCGTAATATAAGATCCATATCCAGAACATCATCTGCAACACCTACAATCGCCAGCTGGAAAACTCCCTGTAAGAAAATGGTTGGAGTTTGTGAGTTGTAATTTCTGTTGTTCAGTGCTTCGGAAATCATGCTGTCGGCTCCACTATAGCCTTTCATCGTTGAAACTATCCGAAGCCAAGAAGCTGCCGAACAAGGACAGTACCCTACTGCCGCGAATGTCTCAGCAAAATACCAGTCATCGAAGAAGGCAGCTGTATATCTTACGGTCGACCAGGTCGGCACTTACTTACCTTGGGTGCTGATAGGACCTTTCTGCGGGGCATGGAGTGACAAGTGAGTGATAACAATCTCATAATTAATTTAAAAAAGATTAATAGATGAAGGCACGGCCCAGACAGCAAGTACACTGAGGGGCGAAAGTTAAGGGCCGGAAGAAGAATTACCTCTCAAAAACAAACAACTCAACACAACACCTTCATCTCAAAGAATCTTTTAATACAACATCTTAGCTTTCAAATCATGTAAACAAAATCAATTACAACGGAATTCCATTCGCGCAGCAAGCGTCCAAAGTACCCAACCCCCCATTTCAAAAGTTGCAAGGAACGTCGTTCGGCTTATCAAAGTTCAATAACTGGTGTGACCACCCCGGGCAGCAAGGCATTCGCCAATTCTTGATCGCATGGAATGGACGTGGTTCTGGAGCACCTGTTGAGGAATTGCCATTCACTCCTGCTGCAGGAACCGGAAGAGTTGGGCACCATCAACAGGTTGGGGGTGATTGTCCATGACCCGGCGCTCAAGAATGTCCCACAGATGTTTTATGGGCGCCAGATCGGGAGATCGGGCAGGCCAATCCAATCGCACAACCTGCTGATGCTGCATCTCATCCCTGACCACCCTGGCGCGGTGAGGCGTCGCGTTGTCCTCTTGCAGAGTTGCTCCTGGACCCATGGCACGCAGGGTAGGGATGATTCGAGGCCTCAGGATTTCATCTCTGTAGATTATTCCGGTTAGGTTGCCCCTGATTTGGTACAGGGGGGTTCTCCCTCTCTCATCAGTGGAAGCCAGCCCAGACCATGACTGATACCCCGCCGTAGCGATCGTGCTCCTGGACGCAGGCGTCTATGAATCTCTCGCCTGGTCGTCTCCAGACACGTTTGCGGCCATCAGAGTGCGACAGAGAGAAGCGAGATTCGTCTGGGAAGAGTACCATGCCCCACTGATGTCGATTCCAACGCTGATGGTTGCGGCAGAACGTCATGCGGGCACGGCGATGACGTGGCGTAAGGGGCAGACGGACGACAGCTTTCCTTGAGTGCAGGTTCACAGCATGCAAACGACGGCTCACAGTCCTGCGGCTTACAGTGACGTTAGCAGCGGCTCTGAGGTTGCCGATCAACGCCCTGCAGGTGATGGTGCGGTTGCGGATGGTGCGGAGCTGGAGGTACCGATCATCGCGTCGATTGGTGCATCTCGGACGTCCAGACCGAGGACGCTCATCAGCACTTCCAGTGGTCTGGAAGCGGGCCTGGAGCCGTTGAATGACAGAGTGACTCACTCTTAGCCGTCTGGAGACTTCACGGCCGGAAACGCCGCCCTGGAGCCATCCCAGCGCCCTTCCGCGATCCAGTGTTGAGAATTTCGTTCTTGGAGGCAAGGTTATTGAGAGCCCCAGTGCCCGCCCCTAAATACCCATTCGAGTGCAACTTTTGGTGAGCAGTTTTCAGTATAGCCATGGCCTTCACGTGCAACAAACCAGAAATCTGCAGCAATACTGCTGCCCCAGATAAAGCTGACGAAAGGCACAGTGAAAATCTCGTCATTTTACAACATTTTCACTGCCTCTGAAAACAATGTTGCTGAACAGCAATGCTTGCAAAACAGGGTCAGGCACGTGGACCGGTGTGTAAGGTTGCAAAAAACCCAAGCTTGACATATTTTTCATCATTTTGTATTGGCGTAAAAAATAAATACGTAAAATATGCAGATTTCTGAGGCCGGCCCTTAACTTTTGCCCTGCAGTATATTAAGTTGGCCTTTCCAACTTGCAGACTTGGGAATTCTCAGTCATTTGGCAATTTTCAGCCAAATTTCCTATCCTTTCAACAACAACCAAAAAACCCAAAAAACCAAAGATTTAGCCAAAGAAAAGGAAGGAGGGGGAAAGGTTGCACACACAGTCATGATACATGCCGTGTGGGACAATCTTATCTCAAAAACTGGCACTGAATTACGGGGAAAGACTTTCAGGCAAGTAATCCTTCAAACTACCATAAAATCAGTTTGAAAATATGTGATGACATTATTCTACACGGTCATCCGTGTTTTCATGTAGTTTGGTTTTCATGTTCGTGACCTCATAATCGTGATTTTCTGGAGAATTTTATTTAAAAAAAATTGAATTCATCAAGTTACAATTCTATCCATTTGGTTTTTGGCACCCTCACTAAATTGTGAGACAGACCTATTTCATAACTGTAAAACAAGCTGTTATTTCAAGATAGCTACCAGTATGCACAGTGACCTCATAAAAAATGCTCGGTCAAAAATTGGGGGGAACTGAAATGACTTGGATGTGGTAAGCAGAGGTGCGTGAGGATCTGTAAGAAACAATCAGAAAAGGCTTCCAGTTCCAGATGGATGCCACTAAATTCACCACCACATTCCTGCCTTTTCGTCAAGGCTATAATTATCTGTAGGTTTGCATGCGTATTAACCTCTTTTGTCATCATGTCTCCACTATTCACACTTCTCAAGCTGTTTTATATTTGTTTGTTTTTTTAATTTGTTTGTTTTGTTTTGCTTTATTTTGGATGTTTTCTACAATCAGCAATTGGCATAATCGGTAAGGTAATTCCATCAAACATGCTGTTTACATATATGATAAAATTAATTACAAGTATCCGAGTACAATCGAGGCCGGTCACCCACACAACGGCTTGTCATGGTAACGGCCAAAAGCACAAACTGTGCAAACAACCACCGCTCTTCATGCACGTCCCGATGTTTGATGTTGAACATTATTGCCATGGTACCTTCTTTTTTTTCTTTCTTTTTTTCAAGAATTTTATTCCCCCCACTTTTTCCCCGCGGAGGATATTGACGCCTACTAGCCCGAAATGTTTCCGATTTGCAAGTCGTATGTCCTGAGCTATACAAAATCAAAGCCCGAAGCAAAAGACCTACTGATGTAATCAGTCATGCATGAACAACGTTTTCTGTTTAAAGAATTTAAAAAAAAAAACCTCGAAGATTGATTTACATGAATTTGATAATGATTTATTCAGCACACACTTGTTAAAAAAAAAAAATCATGTCTCCCTAGTTTCAAGGTACATTGTATTCAGATGTTATGCATTCTCGCCGTTCCAAAACCACGGGATGAAAGCCTCCAGTCCTCCACCAATGAATGGGCTTATGAGTTGGCCGCTCCGTACTAATGAGATATCTCTGAGTCTCTGTCCAGGAACATCTACGACACCCAACATCGCGAGTTAAAAAATTCCCTGCAAGAAAATGGTCGGAGTTTGTGAGCTGTCATGCCTGTTACTGATTCCGTGCTTCAGAAATCATGCTGTTGGCTGTACTAAAACCATTCATCGTTGAAACTATTGGAAGCCGTGAAGCTGCCGCATTATGCTACCGCCGCAAAGCACTCATCAGAAGATCAGCCATCAAAAAAATCAGCTGCATATCTTATGGTCGATGATGTCGGTACATGCTTACCTTGGCTGCTGGTGGGCCCTTTCTGCGGGGCATGGATGATAATTACTAATCATATGTTTATTTATTGAAACTTGTAGACGACGACACGGCCCACAAGGCAAATATGAAATTGGCGCTCGAAACTCAGTGTACCGTTAACGTGTAAGTTGAAGTTTATCATTGGAGAGAGCGAGAGAGAGAGAGAGAGAACAAGAACGAACAAAAAGGTATGTAGCATGATTCGAGCACGTATACTGACCAGCCTTTTAAAGGTGGTGGTGGGTTTTTTTTTTTTTTTTGGTTGTTTTTGGTGTTTTTGTTTGGTTTTTGTACATAGTTGTTGAATTTTTTTGTAGGG
Source organism: Batillaria attramentaria (assembly GCA_018292915.2). Lineage (NCBI taxonomy): Eukaryota > Metazoa > Mollusca > Gastropoda > Batillariidae > Batillaria > Batillaria attramentaria. The sequence goes on along the minus strand of JACVVK020000306.1, from coordinate 474,120 downwards.
GGGGGGGGGGGGGGGTTTGTCTCTTTGTTGTCAGTGTAGTAATAGTTCGTGATTTTTTTTTTATTTCTTTTAGCGACTGCTTCCCGTCACAAACTTGGGAAACAAAGATGGCCATGACTGCACATGTTAAAACATTGTATTTACCAGCTGGTCGTCCACCTTCAGACAATCTGTTTCCCTCCCTCCATATCTCTAGTCGTGTGTGTGTGTGTGTGTGTGTGTGTGTGTGTGTGTGTGTGTGTGTGTTTTCTTCCAGACATGGGCGGAAACTTCTGCTACTGCTTCCAACCGTTGGTCAGACCATCTCAGTGCTGTTTCAAGTTACTTGCTGGTCTCTCTTCGGCCCGACACGCTTCTGACCATGGTCATTTTAGGCTCGCTCTTTCGACATTCTTCCATGTTTACAATGATCATCTACAGCATCACTGCGGACATAACTTCTGATCGTCACCTATCTTCCAGGTAACTTGACTGTGGCCTCAAAACAATTCATTTCAATTCCTTTATTGTGCCAGTAAAACTGTATTTTTGGTGGGATAAAACGGGGTAAGGAAAGTCCAGTAAAGAAAGCCAAAAACCGATGGCGTAAGTACTGAAAGCTGGACTGATGTGAATTTTACAAGGTTGCCTAAATATCAGAGGTTTGGAATATTTCTGATTTTACTTCAGTGTAGAGAATACTATAGCTTTGTTTTGCTTCAGAAAACGTAATTTAATTAGAAATATCTTCATTATCAGTGCTTCAGCAACTCCGAGACCATCCATCCTCTCAAAATGCAAATATAAGGCCCATGACAGGAAAAATCGACCATATATTGACCTCTGGTCACCAGAATACCCGGTGACAAAGTTCCCCTGGGGGGAGGGCGGGGAGCTGGTGTGTTCAGTCACTATTGCCAGATGAAGCTCAGTCTACTGTGGCAGCAATAGCGCCTGTAACTATTGTAAAACAAAGTTGCATTGATTCCATTACAGGTTTGCGGCTCTAACAGCAGCACGTTACATTGGCCAGAGTGTGGGAGCTCTTCTCGCCGGTGCACTAGACGACGCTGGGGGAGCTCAGTACAGCATGCTGGCGTCATCCGCTTTACAATCGCTCAACTTTCTTCTCATTGTTGTTGCTGTGAAGGAAACGGTTCCTCAGTCTCAACCTAAAAACCAGTCCACGTTACGTGGCTCGAACTGCGACTTGCTGAAAACGGTAATGTGCTGTCACCGCGGCCGCCGCAGCGGACGAAACTGATGACGGGACTGGTGAAGAAGAGCGACGGAGACTCAGTATTGGTGGAGAGTTAAATAAGGATGACAAACCATCCACGAAACGAGAACTGGTGGTCGTTGGGATCTTTGCTATGTACTTCTTCACCCAGTCCCTGTGGTCTGGTCAACGCCGGGGAACTTATTGTGCTGTCTGTCACCGCGCCTCCTCTTAGCTGGCCAGGCTCTTGGTAACACACACACGCCGGCGCACACACCTTTTTCTCAAATTTTTAGAAATAGACTAAAACCCTCTAGTTCTTTGGTGCTTGAGATTTTTTGCTCGACGAGCCTCCATAACGCCCTTTTTTCCACCATGTATGCCTCCGTGTATACAGACGCACAATGAATTAATGATTGTCCATTAAAACTGACAATGTACAAAAGAACCCACAGGCACCTTGCAATACACATGCTGTTATGTTAATGTACACAGACGTTCAGCTGCGAGGTACTGTACTGTGGAGTGCATGAGCCCGTTACAAAAGTGCATGGATGTCGTCACTGAATTCTTTTTTTGTTGTTGTTGTTGTTGGTGGCATTTTTTTCGGGAGGGGGTGGGGGGATTTTCTTTTTTAGTATGTGTCACAAAGGCGCCCATGTGCACAAAATGAATGAATTTTGCAACATAACTTCAGCAACACACTCAACATAATTATGTGTACTATTCAATGTCTAATTCTCATTACTCAAAACAACAACAACAACAAAAACAAACTTTGACAACAAATACAAAAAAACAGCAAAATACCCAAACAAAAAGACAGTAAGAGAAACACAAAAACGATTACCATGTGAGGCAGTAATTCCTGCGCAAACTTGTCAAACTGATACCAAATACTCATGTGCAGGTATGGTTATCTGTCTGCTGCTTACTATGGTATGGCGGGTCTTGTGCTGCTGCTTCTAGTGCCGTGCACCGAACGGATGCTACCACTGAGGAGTGACCCGAATTGCCTGATCCTGATGGTTTCTCTGCTGCTAGTGTGGTGTTTGGACTGGGCTAGCTATCAAAGCTCAAAGTAGCTGGCAGGTTTGTCCGGGATATTTTTGAAACATGTAACAATGATTATAATTGAAAAGATTTGTATGGTGCCTCTGAACAGCTCTAGGTGTTCAACAGAATCATGTATAACAGAAAAAGCAGTTGAGTAAAGAAATGAAAGAAACTAAACAACACACACTCAGTTCCAAGCATTTCATGAAATATGCTGAAGTCAGCACCAGCAATTCTTAAAAAAATGCAGCTTTTTTCCCCCATTCACTGCAAGTTTGTGGAAAGAAAAGATGTACGAATTAAAAACACTCTAGTTATTTTTCCATTTGATAGATTTGTGGTAGCATACAATTTCATGGCTAGTTATAAAGCAATCAGCGTTATCCAAAAGATGGATTATCCTATTCATAAAGAGACAATGGGATTTTGGCCTCCCTAGCAAACTTGACCTTTAGCTTCAAGCTCTAGGTTTCTGAAGACATAATTACCTCTACGGGTTCCTCAAATTGTCTTTAATCTGGCCTAACAATGAAACCAAAAACAGAAAATACAACTGACCTGAACAGAGCCAACCAGTTTTGTTTTTTATGTACAAATTTTCAGCGCCTACATTGTTGGTGCTTTTGGTCCTGCCTCCAATTCACCACTAAGGCTTATGGCAAGCCAGTGTGTGAACGCGGATGACAAAGGAAAGGTTCTTGCTGGAATGACCACCATGGAAAACCATATGTCACAACGCTGCCTCTCAGCTCTTCATTGGTGTATTACGTAATGGCTTGTGAGGCAGTCCTGCTTGGACCTACGGTTCTGTGGCTTACAACAAAAAGTTTCTGCCGTATTTCAAAAAGTACTGCATTACCGCATGACATCTCATCATGATGATGAAGACTTGATATGTTATATATAGTGTTCAGCGTCATTCCAACCGAGTGCTCACAGTGATAAGGGGCAGGTTTTGAGAGGATGGTGGGGGGTGGGGGGTGGGGGTGGGGGGTGGGACGGGGATGGATATATGTTTAACCGATTCTGTCCCAGAGCCCCAGGCAGCCTGCTGCACTCATTGCCCTGGCCTGTAGAGCTCAGCAGTACAGTGACTAAAGTCACTTCAGAAAAAGCTCTACAGTTCCTACATTTGTCAAACTATGCCCACAATATTCGGATATGTTTCAGGGAAATTTTTTGTTTTGTTTTTCTTTACAAAATTTTATTTTGATGTTGAGTGCATGTGTGTTTTTGTTTATTTTAGCAGTTAGTTTTTTGGCAAAAAAAAAATGAATTTACACAGAATCAGTTAAAAGTCCCTACATGGTCCAACCCTTGTCGTGGGGTAGTGGCTTGTGTACCTCAGTGACCCAGAGAGCTACGCCAGCGGGAGCACGTGCTCCTGGCAGGGTCACCCAGGCTGGACAGGTCGAAGGGTAGAGGTCAGACGAATGTGGACCACCTCTCCAAGAGGCTAAACGGGTTTGCGTAGGGTTAACAGCCCTACCTGTAAAAAACATAACGTTACAGAAGCATCGACAGCAACAAACCAAAACATTCACCTGGGCAAGGAAGGGTCTCCATCCCGGAGACCTATGACGCATTGCAGTGAAAGCCGAAAGGAAGCTGCAAGGCCGACCCCCCTTCTAACACCCAGGACAACGACGAGAGTAGCCACATGGAACATCAGGACTATGTATGAAGTAGGAAGGACCATACAAGTAGCAAGAGAGATGAAGAACTACAAGATAGGAGTACTGGGACTGAGTGAGACAAGGTGGCTACAGACAGGACAGCTGAGATTTTCATCGGGAGAGCAATTGCTGTACTCGGGACACACAGAGGATGGAGCCCCCCACACTGAGGGCGTGGCCCTGATGCTGGCACCGGAGGCACAGCGGGCACTCATCGGCTGGGAACCTGTCAACTCCCGCATCATCACAGCCAAATTCATCACCAAGAAGAAAGACATCAAGCTGAACATCATCCAGTGCTACGCTCCCACCAATGATGCGGAAGAGGAGAAAAAAGATGACTTCTACCAACAACTGCAGACAGTGATAGATAGAGGAGGAGCCAAGGACATGACCATACTTATGGGAGACTTCAACGCCAAGATTGGATCAGACAACACAGGCTATGAGAACACCATGGGAACACACGGACTGGGACAGATGAACGAAAATGGCGAGCGCTTTGCAGACTTTTGTGCCCTGAACCAGCTAGTGATAGGAGGCAGCATCTTCCCACACAAGCGCATCCACAAGGCCACATGGAGATCGCCGGACCATGTCACGGAGAACCAGATTGATCACATCTGCATCAGCCGGAAGTTCAGGAGATCGTGGCGAGATGTGCGCGTGATGAGGGGTGCCGATGTATCATCAGACCACAACCTTCTTGCAACAACACTGAGACTTCGGCTTAAGAGACACACCAACGCCAACAACACATGGACCAGGTACAACGTTGGCCTACTCAGGAACACAGAGACACAAGCAGCATTCCGGATCAGCCTTTCCAACAGGTTCCAGCCACTGCAAGACCTGGTAGAAGACAGTGGAATGGATATCGAGACACAGTGGGAACACAGCAAGAAACTCTGGCACGACACATGCGAAGAGGTCCTTGGCAAGAGAAAGACCCAACACAAGGAATGGATCTCTGCTGATACCATCCAGAAGCTGGAAGTTAGGAAAAAGAAGAAAACTGCACTGAACACGAGCCGAACAAGAAGAGCTAAGGCAAAGGCACAGGAAGAATACACAGCAGCTGACAGAGAAGTGAAGAGGAGCACCAGAAAGGACAAGAGGGACTACATCGACGACCTGGCCAATCAAGCAGAGGAAGCAGCTGGACAAGGGAACCTAAAAGACCTGTACCAGGTGACCAAGAAGCTCGCGGGCAAATTTCAGCAGACAGACAAACCAGTGAAGGACAATAACGGGCACCCACTGACAACAACTGAGGAACAGCTGAAGCGATGGGCAGAACACTTCAGGGAGCTGTTAAATCGCCCCATCTCTGAAACACCACCAGACATCCCGCCAGCTGAGACAGAACTACCCATCAACTGCGACAAGCCCTCTAAGGCGGAGATCAGGAAAGCCATCATGACACTGAGAAATGGGAAAAGCTGCAGGGCCGGACGAGATACCAGCAGAAGCCATCAAAGCAGACACAGAGACAGCCGTCAACATGCTGCACAGCCTATTCAGCAAGATCTGGGAGAAGGAAGAGGTGCCAGCCCAGTGGAAAGAAGGGATCGTCATCAAGCTGCCAAAGAAAGGGGACCTCAGGGACTGCAGCAACTACCGAGGGATCATGCTCCTGTCAGTGCCAGGCAAGGTTCTCAACAGAATTCTACTGGAGAGGATGAGGGAGGCAGTCGACCCTATGCTCCGAGACCAGCAGGCGGGCTTTCGCAGGAACAGGTCCTGTGCTGACCAGATCGCCAGCCTACGCATCATCGTTGAGCAGTCACTGGAGTGGAACTCCCCCCTCTACATCAACTTCATAGACTATGAGAAGGCCTTCGACAGTGTAGACAGAGAGGCGCTGTGGAAGCTGCTAAGGCACTATGGAGTTCCCGGGAAGATCATCTCCCTGATCCAGTGCACCTACAAAGACATGAGCTGCAGGATTGCCCATGCCGGCCAGTTGTCAGAAAGCTTCGAGGTGAAGACCGGAGTCCACTAGGGATGCCTGTTGTCCCCGTTCCTCTTCCTCCTGGTCATCGACTGGATCATGAAGACCACCACAACAGGCAGGAAAAACGGGATACAGTGGACACTCTGGACGCAGCTGGATGACCTCGACTTTGCGGACGACCTGGCGCTCCTGTCTCACAGCCACAGCCAGATGCAGGACAAGACTACATGCCTGGAAGCCACATCAGCCGGAACAGGGCTCAAGATCAACAGGAGGAAAACCGAGCTGATGAAGATCAACACCACTGCCAACACACCAGTCACAGTCGGTGGAGAGTCCATCAGGGAGGTAGAGTCCTTTGCCTACCTGGGGAGTGTGGTTGATGGACAGGGAGGCACAGACCGAGACGTCACAGCCAGAATCGGCAAGGCAAGAGCAGCAATGGTCATGCTGAAGAACATCTGGGCATCCAAAGTTGTCAGCATAAGAACCAAACTTCGCATCTTCAACTCCAACGTGAAGTCAGTTCTGCTCTACGGATGCGAAACATGGAGGACAACGAAGACGATGCAGCAGAAGACCCAGACATTTCTCAACACCTGTCTGAGGCGCATCTTCAACATCCGATGGGCAGAGAAGATCCGGAACGAAGAGCTGTGGGAGCGAGCAGGGCAGGAACCAGCGGCCAAGCAGATCCTGCGGAGGAAGTGGGGCTGGATTGGACACACCCTCAGGAAGCCAGCATCCAGCACCACACGCCAAGCCCTGACATGGAACCCACAGGGGAAAAGGAAGAGAGGCCGGCCTCGCAACAGCTGGAGGCGGGACACTGAGGCAGAGTTATATAAGCAGGGGACCAACTGGACTGGAGTGGCAAGAATAGCCCAGAACAGAGTGCGATGGCGAAGGGTTGTCGATGGCCTATGCTCCATGTGGAGCCAGGGGCCTAAGTAAGTAAGTAGTTAAAAGTGAGATTTGCAGGCCAGAACACACAAAATTTAATTGCATACATGTACATGTATAATTATGCCACCCCCTTCCCCCATCCCCTACCACACACACACATCAACAGCCACAGGAGGGCATACCTAACTCAAAATAGCAAGTATGCCAATGGCGGTCTGGCCAAGCAGTTCAGGCTGAGTCATGACGAAGATGGCACAGAATTGATAAGACATATGTCTGTCCTGGTGAGATAATAATTGCATTGTAATTTCACCTATGACCTGATGAAGTGTCTTGGTCCATCAAGTATATCTTTTCATTCATCCAGCACTGCAAACATCCTGCTGAGTCAGATGGCAAACTTTCGTAGTTTTTGTACCTCATAAGTATACATATTTAATATATATATGTATATGTAACTTGAACATAAGGTACACTATGTTTTGGTTTGTGGTCTTTACCATCGATTGTCCATACAGTGACAGAAGGCATGGTCAAAAACCCATTCATACCTGGCTATCAATAAACTAATAAAGCTCTCAACATCATCAACAGAAATGTAACAAAATTAAAACCGGATGGACATGAGTCTCAGCCTCTTAACACGACAGAAAAATACACAGACTATCACCGTGGCACTATTCTGCACACATCCAGCATGCAGAACACTGCTCGACAGGTCGGACACGGAGCTTTCCCACTTAGCCAAGTGTCAGGACGCTGTTGGTCCTGTCGGGAAGCGAACCACTTGCCCATGCATTCCAGGCACCACATGGGGCGACAGAAACACTGCACACATGTTGGACCTGCTGGATCGGCTTGCCCCTCCTGGCCCTGCACCTCATCTTCACAGTGCTTCTGCAGCTTCACATTGGACTCTTTCTGCATGCAGCCAATACACTGATCTAACTCCTGCAAGAAAAGTTAATGTTCCATGTATGACTATGAGTGTTATGGTTATTTACCCATTTTCCAGTACTCACACATCTTTCTTTCAGCTTGTGTGTGATGTCCTAATAACTCAAGCTAGCTTTCTTCAGTATTTTTAAGTGATTATGTGAAGAGACAACAATGCATTTACAAAGCTTCCAGTCTGTAGTGGGGCTTACTTGGGCAGGGGAAGTGCTTCCTGCTTATCTTATATATGGTATGGAGTAGCTTAAAAATTCTATCATTTAAAGGGGCCAATGCTACCAATGTTTATGCTCAATTGTTTGTGAGCTGTGTTCGCATCTATCATCACACAACTTTGACAACTGGACAGTGACAGCATCTGTAATACCCACACTGAGCCAACACTGAGAAGTGTACATGTACTTGATGACAGGGCTTGTGTTAACGCACAAAACTGTGCGTATTGACGCACAGAAATCACGAAATGACGCAGAAAAAAATCACTGGAGGTTTTACTGACGCACAGATTTTAAAATTTTGGAGCAGGAGTGCGTCGCGTGATAATCACATTTGATAGCATGACGCACAGCTTTCACAGTTTTAGTTTCAATCTTCGGCAATCGATTGTCAGAGCAGTCGCCACAGACGCTCTGAAATGTACGGCGTTTATGTCTGTTAGAGTAGGCTGACCCTCAGATTTTTCTGCTGGGAGTCATGCTGACCCTCAGAAAAAATATCTACCACAAGCCCTGATGACACGGTAACCACACATAGCCCTCCAGTAGTGTAACAACAATCATAAAATTTGCATGTTTGGCTGCTTGCGCAAAATGTAAACATCACTGAATGGCATCTAAAGATGTACCAGTCATCAAGGTAGAGTATTTTGAACGTACACTCACAAGCGAAACTGTTCCAAAATATAAGTTGGCTTAGCGGAGATGGACTTAGCCTGTTTCACAATTTGCTCCACCACCTGAGATAAAATGTTACTCCATATTCGCACAGAAGAAAACCATGTATCAAGTGCACAGCAGCAATTTGCCAGTTAATCTTCTAGGACTTACCACATGTGGTTGTGGATGGAAAACAGGATTCTGACTAACAGTATGGTGGAAGGCCTCCAGGAACTGGTCACTAAGAGACTGACGAACAACTATGTTGCGAGCATTCTGAATCTGTGCTTGCAGTTTGGTCCGTAAATCACTGTACTCTAGGGAATTTAATCTGCAACAAAAGATTAAAAAAAAAAAATTTAATTTAAAGATTCACTGTGCATGTAACGTTTATCTAAATTGGGTGTGCAAATTAAGTGGAATACTTCCTGACAAGGTTAGTCAACAATGTCAATGTTTGCTACACACACTTGGAAGATAATATCAAAAGCTTATTAATTAAACTGTAGACACACTAACCTGATTTTGAAATCTGAGAGATAACGTTCAACCCGCTGAACATTGATATTGAGATACTGAGCCGTAGTTGCACTTTGACTTTCATAGGATAGAGGATGTTCCTCTGCATGGTCCAGGGTAAGACTGATGTCATTCTGATGTGCCACATACATGTAGTATGTTGTTGTTTTAGGATCCACGAATCTGTTACATACAATCTACGCCCTGGGGTACCTGTCATAAGAGAAACCAGTGGATGAGAACATAAACAGAGGATAGAAAAAGTAAGTCAGTAGTATGATTGGGTGAACAGCATTAACTACTGCCTAAAGTGAAGGAAATGTTTTCAGTCAATTACATTTACAGTGTTTCCACAAATTGTATGAACATTCAAAGCACTGATGATAAGTAAACAATAGGTGTTTTAATGTTATAATAATAATAATGTTATGGAGCAAATGCTGAGTACCACTGCCTGTTGTGTCAACATTATCAATAAGTTGTTCTGATGGTTGGTACTCAGTAGAAATCTCAGCAATGGCTTTAGCTATTAAAGAAACAACAAAAGTTACGAAGCACTAACCCGAGGCAAATTTATCTATGCGGCGAAACTCTGTGTTGACAGCTGATGCTACTGCTTTCCATGAGCCACCATTGCTGAGCTGTACCAGCTGCTGTGCGATGGGATGATTACTCCAGTTGTCATAATGCCAGTACAATGCAAACAGTAATACTGTGAGTGGAAGGCCGAGGCAAATACTGAATACAGCTTGGAAGAAAGGAGTCAGCTCCCACACTGCCAGCAGGTTTAGCTCTGGTGCGAACAGGGCAAGCCCAATGTAATAGCCTGCAAAGCAAATTCATGTGTAAACACTGTAAAACATATTTAAGTGTTTGACCCAATATTTAATTTCACTTAATAGTCTGTGCTCTTCGGCGGCACTGTTAATTACATTCATTAGTTTGTGCAGTTGCAAGAACATTTTTATTGTTGTTAAATATCAAACTTGCAAAAGGGGGGAGGGGGGGGGGCGCTTTGAGAGCGAGAGAGAAAAAGACCGAGCGAGAGAGCGAGCGAGAGAGAGAGAGAGAGAGAGCTTGATCATCTTCACCCTCTCCACACCTAGTGGTAAGAAAGCGTGCACTAAAGCTGTCACTGTTGTCCTACGAATGTGGTAGTCTATGAAGCTGATGTCCTCGCTGCCTAGATAGCCAGAAAAGATGTTTTGAACCGTCAGCCCGGCCGACACAAATTCGGTGGGTGGTGCGACAAAACACAAGCAAAAAAATCCGTACAAAAAAGAATAAAACAAGTACAAGCTAGCACCGGACTCCATCTCGGTGACAAGCAGGTTTCTTTAAAGATCAACCATAAATCCGTTGAAATAGAAACTAGAATAGAATACGTCCACTACAACATAAACGTGTAGGAGGAACTCTTTGAAGAAGAAGTCTGTTTCGGTCTGCCAAACAGGCGAACTTCAAGAAATATGTATCAACTACGCTGAAACAGGGATGTAAGTTGACTGCAGACAAACGCTAGGCAAAAAAAATACTCTACGCAAGCTGTAGTTCATCTTCCAGTTATTCTTGTGTAAGGAGACGGAACCAAATTATTGAGCAAACCAACAATGTAAAGTTATCGTCTGCTAAAATTCAAGGGAGCTGACTCGTTGTGGATGAAGGCACTTCCGCTTTCTGAGTAAACTTTACGCGGCTACTCTCAACAGCCACAATACAGCAGTTACACATTTCGGGAGCGTGCGAATAGCGATGGCAGCGCAGTATAGCCAAAGACATTACATTACCTGAGAGTAGCCTGAGAGTAGCCTGAGTAGTCCAGGGGAGGTAACCTAACGCTGGCATCTTTTCCGACGTAGACATCACTGGCTCTCGCTTTGCAAGTCTGTCACGGGGAGCACTTTCTGCAGTGGAGAGTGACCCAGATTGGCCACAGGTTCCTGATCGATTAGTACAGCTCGCGTGCATTAGAGGCGGGTCCCCAGAGGCAGGAAAGAGACAAAGAGAGAGAGTAAGCACAGCTGGTTCTCCGGGCAAAATTAATGTGACTGACACTACGTTTTCGTAATGCCCCCCCCCCCCCTCTCGGTAGTTAGAGAGACATTACGTCATCCTTGGAAAATTAAGTTCCAGTCAGTCGGTCAGTCTCTCTGTCCGTCTCACTCTCTCTCCCTGTCAGTCACTGGTGTGTGTGTGTGTGTGTGTGTGTGTGCAAGCGCGCAAGGGAGGGGTGGGGTGGAGTGCCACATGTTTTTTGTATCAGATGATTAAAAGAAAATACACTAATGGCCTCGATAGGTTTTGTATAATTTAGTTTGAGTCAGAATTGGTCCTAACCGTGGCTGGTCTTGCTGAATTAATTTGTCTTATGCTGAAAATACCATAGAGTTAGTCCTGAGTATTTTGTTCTCAGCATGACCAGGGTTAATCATGTGCAGGTGTGCATGCATAGCAGAACAATAATTTACAGAAGTTGCATCAATTCACGAATCAATCGATGGGCTGGTATATGAGTCAGTACATACAGCTGTGACACAAAGTAACAGAAGTTGACACATCTGTATGTACACAGTGCTGGTAGATGCATGAGCGAATCCACATAGGTGTGTACAAATTTGCAAGTTGTAACATTTTTCACTGACTTTAATATGTAGATATTCTGCTCTTACGTATAAGCATGTAATGTATGTACTTTGGAGTGTGTTAAGAGTCTGGTTCTTCACCTTTGATGAAGTTCAAAAGATATGTTTCAGCCTAGATTACGATGGCTTCAGAAAGACTCATATAAATGTATAGTTTGGGCAACAGGATTTGTCACGTCCGTACCATGTAACTGGTGACAGAACTGTAATATGAGCTCCTGAAGCAACTTTCACTATTGCTCTGCATATCCATGGAGTAACATTTGACAATAGGCAGGGCTTAAAATCAGCCACCATTCGGTGGATTTCCACCATTGGCTGAACATTTTTCTCCCCTCAGAAAGTGTATTTCTTCCTCTGAAGCACTTAAAATCATGCCAAAATGCACCAAACTGCAGAGAGTTTAGCCTCTTTTTTGTTCTTTTTTTTCAGATTTTTTTAATTTTTTTTTTAATCCAGGGGAACACTCCTTCGGACAGCCTAGCATAAAATGTCTGCTTTGCAGATGCATGCTAGTGGCTTTGCTACTTCGTCACTAAATGCTACACACATTTTCCTCCCTTTGGATCATGGACAATTTTAAGCTCAGTGTACAGTCAAGGCTCATACAAGTTTTTGAAATGTATGTGCCCATCACACTCATCACAGTGCACATTTTTCTTGTAGGTACAATAGCAGCAGCAGAGATGGCAGCAACTTCAAAGCCAGAGGGCACCAACTTGCGAACTCAGTACCCGGAGAGCGAGCCCTACGACAGCGGCTGGCTGCAGGTGTCTGACCTCCATTGCCTTCACTACTGGCAATACGGCAACAAAAATGGCAATCCTGTTATCTTTTTGTAAGCAAAAATGTCATTGTTACACTGGTTGCCTTTTTTAAAAAAATGTCTGTATACCTTCGTCAAAATTAATTAAAATAAGATGTAACACTACCTCCATAAACTGAAGTCAGTACTATTGTGTTTGCACCTTCTACTATTTAAAAGAGAAGAAGAAGAGTTAAATGGTAACGGTATGGGGGTGCGGGTGGGGGTGGGGGCTTTCACGCAATCAGTTTCCTAGCAAGAAATTTTCCCTCAGTTCTTTTTGAAGACTAAGGGTATTTTTCACCTCGACCACTTCTGGATGCAAATTAAGATGTAGCAATTTTGGTTAATTAATTTGGTTATTACTGACGCTCAGTTCAACTATTGGTATAGTTCGCCTGTTTGGGGGTGGGGGTGGGGGCGAGGAGGGGTATACTGGTCAATTCCGTCGATATTCCGCATAAAGTAAATTTGTATAACGAAGTCAGCAGCCACGTGACTTCACCTCGCCAGACCCTGGAGTACATTTGCACCTCCACCCACGTTGCGGGGATACAGTCGCTCCCGTTAGTGGACGACTGTTTATGTCGAAATACCGACGGAATTGACTGGTATACATTCTCCCCCCCCCCCCCACCCCAACGGGTGAACTATACTTACTGAGCTTTACTGTTAGTGTAAGGATCAACAGTTTGGTGTGTAATTGTCTTTTGTCTAGGTAAATGTCACATCTGCTGCATGTTCACAATGTTTTCAGGCATGGCGGACCAGGAGGCGGTGTCAAGAAACGCGACCACTGCTACTTCGATCCTGATGCTTACCGCATCATTCTCTTTGATCAGAGAGGCTCTGGCAAATCTACACCTGCTGCTGAGCTTCAAGTATGTGTATGCAGATTACATTCATTTAGGCTGAGCTTCAAATGATTATGCTATGCAAAAATCGGATTGACATTTACACTGCTTTGATGGGTTTTGATCAAATGGTACATTTGTGTAATTTGATTGCTTGACTTTGATCTGTTGTTGCATACCAGGAAAATACGACTTGGCATTCAGTGGAAGATATCGAAAAACTCAGGAAGCACATGGGCGTTGAACGGTGGGTGGTGTTCGGAGGAAGCTGGGGATCCACACTGGCTCTAGCATACTCGCAGACGCATCCCGACAGGGTCAAGGCCATAGTACTTCGTGGCATCTTCACTTTGAGAAGGTGGGGTCAAAACTGAATTTTAGAAGCACCAACCGAGTAATTTCGGTTTGTTTCTTTCAAAGGGCCCAAATTTAAACTTATTATGCTCACAGATCATTCTGAGCTGTTTTGGTGGTGTCTAGTAACACACCACTTAGACACCTGCACAGTGACAGCATCTCAAAGGCTGGCACTGAGCCAACAGAAGGGTACACAGTGACGTGGCTTGCACAAAGGACTGTATGAGAGGCTTCTGGCATGGTCAACTGCTCCATAGGAGAATATGAATTTTTGACCGTTCATGCAGCGTACTCACAGCATTGTATCAAATGAACAGCTTTACTAATAATAAAGATAGAGTATTTCAAGCGCACAGGTGCACTCACAAGCGAAACTGTTACAGAAGAAAGTTGGCTGGTAAATGTGGAAATAGCTGGTTCAGGCATCTATCAGATGCTTGGAAATAATAATAATAATAATAATGAGTATTGTATAGGCGCTTTACCCAGTTTCATGAATCAGCTCAAAGCGCTGCGAACTGAACCCAACACGCACGCTCACGTGAATCACATGCATTCTCTCACACACTGGACATAAACACATTACAATCACGTGGTGCGAAGGGTCAGCTCAGCTATTTAAATTTCGGTATTTAGAATTGCATTTATTTTTCAAATTTGGTGGGCTGAACATTTCCAAAGCAGAGGGGGAGGAAGCCGGAGTACCCAGAGAGAACCCCCGACGATCGGCCAGAATGAACGGTGCCACGTACAAGAAGAAAAATTCTTTGCCCCAAGTGGGACTCGAACTCCTGACCTCTCGCATTGGTGACAAGTCTCTTAACCATTAGACCACCGACCGCCCCGGAAGGAAACAGTCAATTTTTCCTGACAGCAACTGTCTAGGGTTTCATTTGGCACATGTATATCACATTGCACTGTGCTTGAAGCATTTCTTGCAGTGGATATACCTTTATGTGAACTGTCTTTGTGATAGATTTGCAGATGTGATTGCTATCTCCCTTTTTTAAGTTTGTATTTTAGTATTTATTTTTTTATTTTATTTACTTTTTTTGGCCAGACGGGAATTGGAGTGGTTTTACGAGGACAAGGGAGGCGCTTGCATGTTGTTTCCTGATCACTTTGAGAACTACCGAGATTTTATTCCACGTGTGAGTGTCAGTTAACTTTTTACCTTTTGTGTCCCTGACTAGCCACTGTTTGTATTTTGTCTGAAGCATCCATTTACTTGTTTCTTTTACAAGACAGTGACTATAACATGTAACTTTAATAAGACCTGTGGTTTCAGAGGTGTGTGTGTGTGTGTGTGTGTGTGTGTGTGTGTGTGTGTGTGTGTGTGTGTGTGTGTGTGTGTGAGAAAGAGAGAAAAGTCACTGTGTGCATGGATGTGCATGCATGCATTCTTGCAAATTGCCCTTTAATCCCAGCAGTGCTTTTGGCCAGTCTGACATCAGTGAAGCATTTTGCAGTAGGTTGTTTATCTTGGTTTAAACAGGTTTATTTCACTACAGTTCGTACAAGTCAACAATTAGTGAGCATAAACAAGCACTGCTTATGATAATGCTCAATGGGGAACAAGTACATATTGACAGTACTGCAATGGCAGGCTAAACTGGTTAGTAATTATGAAAAATTAAAACTACATAAGAGAGAGAGGGGTTCTATATGTACCACAACGATATATCTTTAAAATTAAATATTCTAGAGTCCTCAGAATTTGTATCTAACATTGTAGCTTTTTTACCTTTCTTCGTCTGCATTGGAAACAGGCAGAGCGAAAGGACATAATGGGTGCATACTACCGACGTCTTACTGGTGAAGACGAAAAGGTAAAAGTGGAGGCCGCCAAACGTTGGTCACGCTGGGAGATGGCAACCTCTAAACTGTTTGTGGACAGCGACATGCTTCAGCGGGCAGAATCGGACCAGTGGGCACTGCAATTTGCACGCATTGAGTGGTGGGTTTCAAATGGATATTGCACAGCGTAACATGCCAAAGGTGTTAAATGGATATTGCATTTCAGTTCGGTTCAAGGTTGTATCCCTGTGCTTGGAAACCACCATGCGCACTCCACCTTATCCAGCGTTTTTCTTTGAGACTGTTCCTGTGTTGGTTTGTCAGGCCCTGTCGTATCCTTTTAGGGTCATTAGTCAGCCACTGCCTCTTTGCATGCCTGCAAGCTAGGCACAGGCCATTGATAATGCTTTCCCAACTAGCGAGGGTGTTTGCTCCATCTGATATTGCAGAGTGTAATGTCAGTCTTAGTTTTTGGGTGGTGTGCATATCTTTTACTCCTTACAATCTAAATCTCAAGAAGCCTACTGTAAGTGCAGATCTCTTCAGCTGATCCATATGATAAGCCATCCTTTAACCCCCAGACAATTTTCTCATTGATATATAATGTTCATTCTTATCTTGTACAATGATGATGCTAACCATATAATCTACAAACTGATGCATTTGGCTTTTGTTGGTGTTATTCGCATGTTTGTTTGATTGACTGATTCATTTTCCTTTCATTGCGGGTACTATTTTTTACCACTAATAATGCAACGTTCTGCCTTGCAGTCATTACTTTATTTATGGAGGATTCCTGGAGTCAGATGATCAGCTGCTTGACAACGTTGACCGAATCCGCCACATTCCCGCAACTATTGTCCAAGGGCGTTATGACATTGTTTGTCCACCTGAGACTGCTTGGCTGCTGCACAAGGTGGGTTTTAGGCAGACATTAATTTTTTTCAGCAGTGAGAGAGAAAAAAAAAAGTTTTTTGTTTCTTGTTGTAGCTGTTTGCTGTTTAATTGATTTCCTTTCTTTCTTCTCTATTGAACTGAGCAATATTTGGGATAGAGTTGTACTGAATAACTAAACTGTTGCTACATATGCTTGGCAGTAACTGGTTGATCCTACGTCACTGCATTGCTTGCAATGCTGTTGTTTACAACACCCATCATTAAACTGCGATTAAACATAAGCAGCTCGGCTTTGGAACATTAACCTTCTACGTCTGTTAGAAATTTGCAGGCGTGGCACAGCAGTTCAGTGGTTTAATATTCTATTGATCTGTTTACACAGCGCTGGCCAGAGGCAGAGTTCCATATTGTACCAGATGCAGGTCATTCCCCCAGGGAACCTGGAACAACGTCTCTCTTGGTGCAGGCGACGGACAAGTACAAAACTTTGTAACAGACCATTGTCACTCTGTAAAACTTCAGGAGATGTCATGTACCGAGCCTACAGTGCCTTCCAGAGGGAATGAACAAGTATATATGCAGTTTGCACATAAGAAATACTCTTCACATATATCCTAGCCACGGACTGTATGTGATCAGATTTGATGATGTAAATGATTCATTGTGTATCTCTCACACTTGTCACACTAAGAATGTTTGCAAGATGTCATCTTTCTATTGCACCTTCCAGAAGGAATCTACATGCATGTATCCAGTTTCAGTCAATCAAATTTTCCATACTGGATATTTGCTTAGAGATTTCAGGTATATGCAGTACTAGTCACATAATTTTATCCTTGTGAGTGAGTATATGTAAGTTGTTAAGGCTTGAAAGGTGTTTGACACTTTTCTGCTTTTGAATCGGTGAGGATTTACCTGCACCAGGACCTATGGAGTTAATGTAAAGTCAGGGGTGGCAGCCATTTACTTGTAAATCGTTCGCAAATGGGTGATCTATATGTGGTGCATGTATGTGTAATGTATATTATTATCACTGTATTTAAGTTGCTGAGCAAGTTTAGAGCACATTTTCATCAGGCAGATTTTTTTGCACCAGTTTATGGTGGTGGCACGTACACTGTATGACAAGGCAGCAATAAATATTCTTATGCAATGATTCATGATTAACCCTGGTGGTGCTGAGAACGGGATGTTCTGGACTACCTATACAGCTTTTTCAGCACGAGACAAATTATGTCAGTAAGATCAGGGCCAAGTCTTTACCCTGTATTTTGCTACTAAGTCTCCCTGTTTCTTATTGACAAAGTCTGTTTATGAGTTTAATCTACTTGACACCCATTACCTCATTTACTGTTTTTCATTTGTTTTGAGTTTATGTTTTTGAGTATTTTTGATCAATTATATGTGAACTCTTGCCTTAGTGTGCTTGTCATAACTGATTTTCTGTTAGTGTCTGAGGTTTTCATCAGGCAGATTTTATTGCACCGATGCATGGTGATGGCACAAAAAACTGTATGGCAAGACAGCAATAAATATCATGCAGTTATGCTAGCACCCACAATACATGGAAAAAATTGTACACTGGTCGTGACAAAACACTCTCTGTATTTAGATTTACTCTACAGTCCTTCCAACAACATCACGTTATGATAGCTTCATTTCCTGTGATAGCTGACACATTGAATGATGCACGGAAGTGTTTGAAAAGGGCATCTTACATGAATCCTTACCTATAGGCATTTTCTCCATTTCTACAAACCACAGAATTAACCCGGTAGTAGTGAGCCTGTAATGTTCCAAGCTACCTCTATGGCTTTTTCAGCATAAGATGAATTAAATCAGCAAGACCAAGCTTCAGAAAGCGGTATACGTGAATGGAATGTCACCTGTTCCAGCAAACAGCATTGGAGCTTAGTAAGTGACCATTTTCCCCTCCTTTTAGCGTGCATACTGTTATTTTAAAGGGGGCTAATGTACCATTTTTACGCTCACAGATCATCTGACCTGTTTTTCTGGTTCCGTCTATCAACTGCCGAATGATAAAACTTTATCATAGTTTGTCTGCATGGCGGTCTGTTTCCGTCCACAAGTAGCCAACACAAAACAGCTGCTGAGGTCTGAAAACTGGATTTGTGGGCATTATTCTGCGTTGTTTCAAGGATCGGTAAAGATTCTTGGTTGCCTATGACTCATTGTCTATTTAGTCACTGTTGCTGCTGCAAGACTGTTGCATCAGGCAAGGGCGCTGGGACATCAGCTGCTTATCTCTAGACATGATAGGTCCTTTGACGTAAGCCTATTCACTATAGTAAACAATACATGTACTGGTATTGCCCTCCCTCTCTGTATCACTGTGTTGTAGCCAGACTGGACTGAAGTGTAGCACTACTCATCGGTTATTGGTACAACTTTTCGTCCCTAACCGGAGGAAGGGAAATTTGGGCTGCTCCCACAGGGGTTGAAGCGTGTCGCCACAGAGCAGCACCACCCATTTTCTTTTTTCATGCATGCTTAACGTGTGTTTTTCCTTTGCGTGGCCTCTCCTGCAAGGAATGGGATCTTTAACATACACACTTGATGGTGTGTGTGTGTGTGTGTGTGTGTGTGTGCACGAAGATGAGACAGACGACAGACACTGTAAACAAGTCTGCACATGATTTTGACTCGATTTGGAAAGGGAAAATCAAGCTCTATTCCCGCCCACCAGGCAGCTTGGATCCAAAGTCTGACACCTTCACCATGAACCAAAGCCCCTGTCAGGGTTAGTGCTCAAGTCCTGTGGTTGATATACAAAACAAAACAAAACAAAAACAAAATAACTGGCAAAAAAACCCCTGGCTATATGTGACTGATTTCATAGTACATGTATTCATTAGAAAGAACATGAAACGTAACACATTTCATCACCAGACCCTGCTTGCAAAAAAAAGTTTTATTTGCAATCCAGCTAAGTCAATTAAATCACTGACAATAGGACATTAAAGTGCAAATTCATATGACACCGCACTTCAAACACGATTCTTGTGCAACAAAATCTGTCAGTTCAAATAATTCATTGCAAAAGCATCAGTGCATGCAAGGAAAAGTATGTAACAGTATACTGCCTAACTGAATGCTACTGTCAAGTGATAAAAAAGGCCTAAGCGCTTGTCAAATCCAAGCCTTGTTGGGCCTTGTTGTGAAATGATGGTCAAATGTGTATGACAACCTGGTCTGCTTTGAAAATGAAACCAGCGGTAACACAGGTCACTGTGGTTCAGAGGGTTTATAGCAAAATTTATATTGAATGATGCAGTAGATTTAGGTTTGGGGTGGTGGGGGGGGGGGGGGTAGGGGGGATAACACACATAGCTCGTAGGAAGCGAACTCTAGCTACTCTTGCAGAAATTGAACAAGGATCCTCACACTGGTGGGGTCCTGACAGTTTCTAAACTTGAGATGTTTTATAAAATTCATGCCCATTACTACAACACAACGCGACTCACTTTCCATGACTACTAGTTTTAATTATTGTACATGTCCATCGGCTGCTTCAAGTAATGGCAGTTATACTGAGGAAGCACAACATTCACAAACAGCTCAACACGACGACAGCCTTGCATGCATACACAAAACACATTGAAAAAGAGTATTAGCAGTATTAAAAATGGTCTTAACTACAGTACTATAATCTTATCTATGTATATATACATATCATCACCATGCAGGACTTACCTTAGGCTGTTATTTTTCACTGATGCAATGATACAAATAACCATCTCCAAGCCCAAATATTACAAAAGACTTTATAACTGTAGCACATAAGACACAAAATTATGAGGTATGCTCCTTAATCCAATTAAAATTTCAATAATGTACAATATACTGTATGTACAAAACACATCTACAATGAAACGCACATACAGTATGTACAAAACATTTACAGCGAATAAACTTACTTTAAAGTGTATGTACATGGAAATGTAACCTACGTACACATGTACAGAGAAAACATATTCAAAGCGTAATGCACCGATGCGCAATGTTCCCCCACCCCCACCAATCTCACACAACCAACTGCCAAACAAAAGGCAATGCACACATACATACAAGACACCCCCCCCCCCCTCCCCAAGGAAAAAAAAAAACAAAAAACAAACACCCCCCCCAAAAAAAACAAAAAAACCCCAAAAGAACAAAAAAACCAACAAAAAAAACAACAACAAAAAACAAAAACAAAACAAAAACAAAGCAAAAAAAAAAAAAAAAAAAAGCAAACAAGACAAAACAAACAATGCACACATGCGCTCACACACACACACACACACACACACACACACACAACCAGCAAGACTTCATATAAACATTACCGGTATGAGTTCATGACATCTGTGATCATGCTGACTTTTGCCCTAATGAAAGTGTGTTACTTCAAGTTCAACTGTACAACCACAGGTAACGGTGCAAACTCAGTATAAATAAATGCAAAAGCTATTTGAACAAGAGAGAAAAGACAAGACTGACCACAAGGCAATGGAAAGCAAAACCATTTTTCTGACGGAAGTGAGGACAACACAGCATGACAATTAAAGTCTACATGCATAGACAAATCACAGCACCCATGAATTACTAGCAAGGCGCACAAACACACCTATAATGGCTATATACATGTTCTCACGTACAGGAAAATACACATGCTGCACTCGTTGCAATGCTTTGGCCATAAGCAATGAGAGTGTGCTACGAAAATCTGTGTCAAGACCAAAATTATACACGCTTTCAAGGAATATACAAAAATGCTACATTATTTGTAATTCTTCAGCCATAAGTAATCACACTGTGCTCTGGGTTCGTGATGACCATGCCTAAAATAGAAGATGCAAAACTGTGCTGTTTCCAGCACTGTCTGCCATACTCTTACAGAAGTCCTTCACAGCTGGGTTGTGATGGATGTAAATCCAAGGCTGAATTTATGAAAGAAGGGAAAAAGTTTAATTGTATATAACACTAAAAAGAGAGAGAAAAAGAGTAAGATCCTCCATTACACTGCTCTGTGTGTGTGTGTGTGTGTGTGTGTGTGTGTGTGTGTGTGTGTGTGTGTGCACATGTGCCAGTGTGTGTGTTGTTTCAGTGCTGATGGCAAAATCATGGAACGATACACTGCATGTCTGCGCAAGTCACATTCCAAACATGCAAAGCCATGGAAGATACAAACACTACTTGTAGCCGGACATAAGCACTACTTTCAATAAATACATGTGAGACTAACCCTGATCAGAGTAAAGTAAAATTACAACAGAAAAGCAGCAAAACTTATTCATAGCAATGACTGCTGTTATTTCTATACATGTATCTCCCGAACTGATCGACATAAGGTACAGGGAAATACACAAAAGAAACTGTACACATAATTATATATGATTATTGCAGCTTCTTGTGTCCTTGAACGTTGCAGTTAGAGCAAACAACTGTGAGATCCCCAAGTTTTATGCTGTAACTTGTGGCCTAGAAAAACAAGGGTAGAAAAAAACCCAAACAGAACAGCTTGACAACAGACCAAGCACACACCCTGAGCCACCAACTCCACGGAGAAGAAAAGGAAAAAAGTAAATGATTTTTGTTATTACAAAATGTGAAATAATGGGCAAATGATCAAAACCAGTTCATGAGATGAAGAAGCAAAAGCAAACCTGGACACTTTACAGCACACATTCTCTTCTCACTTTAATTCTCTTTCACGTAAAAGTAAATTCTTCTTGAGAACGAACGCATTATTATTATCATTATCTTTTTTTTTGTGTGTGCAAAGAACCAAGGGAACACACTGCAACAGTAACGCGAGAGATCGTTCTGTCTGACCCCTTCCACTACTCCCCCATATTCAGAGCAATATTTAATCTGATCGTCCACAGATCACATGAATACCCGAAAGAAACCCAAACCTTCTGTTATGTATATGTATCCGTAATTGTAGACCATAAAGCCACACTTACTTTGTCTTAGAGGCACACATGCAACCTGCAGAAACCCTTCGTACAAATCCCTTTGTACAAATTTCTGCTTACAAACCATGATACCAACAGTCTGTACACGATTCTTGACAGCAAGTCACACATTTAGATTTGTTATTATTTCTTTCTTTCTTGTATTTCATTTTCTGTATTAGTACAGGCGCATATTCATGAGCTCTGTATCTTTTTCCATACATCATCCTCTTTCTTAACACACTGCTCGCTTGAACTGGCTGTACACTGATGAGCAGATGCTGCTGAGAAAAGCCAGTAGGTTATCACAGGCTGACAAGACCCACACAGACCGTGTGCAACGCCAGATTCTCAGGCCCAACTCACAACATGTTTTGCAGCAATAACAGTATTGCAGCATTCACTGTTATATGTACATGTACATAAATTTACAACAACAACAACAACAAAAATCAACACCTGTGACACTGTGGAGGTCTGATGACTCAAATGGAAACATACTTCCTGTGTATGTACAAAACAACGAAATTTCCTACAAAAAGAATAAAAGACAAGTCACAACTTCATTACCCATCAACACTCAAGCGCACAAAAGGCTTTCCTCTTTTTATTTATTTTTTTTTAGAAGGCTAGTCTGTCTTTATGTAGACAAAAAATGCTGACATGGAAAACCAACTGCACACAAAAGTTACAAGAAACTTTGGTTACAACTTACATGTGACTAAGTTTCCACTGAAAGCACATCAGCCGTGTAGAACAAAATGGTCAGAATGACAAACTCCAAAGCAGAAAGGTGGGGGAGATTTTTACAAAGCATTCTACGGCATTTGACAGTACGATACATGATGTGTATAAATTTGTCACGCCTGTGCGACTGATTTGGTCGCACAGCTGAACATGCTCATGGACAACTAAGGTGCCTGTAAATAAAGAACAGCACACACAAGTGAAAAAATCATGCACAGAGAAAGAGCGAAAACATGTGGCAAGTGGCAGATTTGAGAGCCAAAGACAGAGAATGAGAAAAAAGGGTGAGCCTCACATCAAATAGCACAGAAAAATCACACATATAAAGTATCACATGATCTGTTTCTTTCCCTGCTTGAAGTCTCTTACTGACCACCATCACCTTAGTGACACACACACACACACAGAGTCCTCTCCAGTGAAAAATAATCTCTAAAAAAAAACCACCCCAACATCACCTTTACAAGTGCAAAAAAGGAAAGAAAATGAAATCTTTCTATAAGCTATGGGCAGGTAAAATGGAACGCACACACAAAATGCCGACACTAACACAAAGCTGAAGCTGTCATCATGATCTGGGTGAGAAAGGAGTGTCTGTACAAGACACCATCAGCGACGTGTCTACCTCCCTCTCGTCATCTGCTGACCCCTCCTCCGTGATCTCAGGCATCGGTTTGATGCTGGTCGGGGGCCCGGTCGCAACGGTAAAGTCACAATCCGGCGGCGAAGCAAGTGGACTGGCCGAGGGCTGCTGCTGCCACACAGCACGAGCGTGGTCATCGAAAGACATGTACTCCCCGTGCGCTCGCCGCCACCGCAGCTCGTGCATGTAGAGGGCGCTCAAGTTCATCTCGTTCGTCATGAGCTCGCGTGTGCACTCGTCGACCTGCCGCAAGGCCTGGTGGGACAGCGATACGTGCACAGACTGACCGGCCAGCCCCCCACCACTGTCCGTCGAACTCTGGAGGCTGCTGAACATGCTGGAGGCCGCTGGTCGCATCAAGGGACCCTCCATGTGGGACACGGCACCACGAAGACGGAGGCTGGTTGCTGGACCGGATGCAGGGGTGGGGGCAGAGGGTGTGACAGATGAGGGGGTGATAGTATGTCCTCCAGTAAAGCTGGACAGCATGCTTGTAAATGGCTGCAGAACAGTGAACAAAGAATTCAATTAAATTTTACCACTGACACACAGACACTGGCACACAGACATGCACACACCAGAGGTTTAAATATATATGATCACTTTGCTACACGTGAGTGAAAAAAAAAAATGGCGTACATGCCATGGGTTTGATAAAATCTTACACCCTTTTACAGTTCAGCAGACTTTTCTCAAGTACTGGCTACATGCAATTGATGCTGCCCGTTAAAACTGAAAGATGGCTCTGTAGAAGAAGCACGTTAGATCACTTACCCCAACTGCCTGAGGAGGCACCAGGCTTGGCATTCCCAGAGGGAGGCTAACTAGACTAGGCATGTGGTGGCTGTCTGCCGTCATCAGGCTGCGAGACACGATGTCTCTTTGCACTGCGCACAGAAATTGTGGATTAAACAATGGTACAATTAGTACTACATGTACGAAGAGACACAAAAGGCCTCTCCATGCATGAATGATTTACATCAGTTGATGGTTTGTCTACCCTTTTCTCTTGCTCTTTTCTCCCCTAAACTAATGAGACCTGGGGTTTCCAGCTACATTCATGAATCCAATGCGAAGGGAAGTAAGTCATGCTTAGTGCCAACACACGAGACAATGGCATTATTTCCGCTTCTACTGCGTTTACCCACAAACCGCAACAAACCTCTAGGGTGGGTGGGTGGGTGTTTGGGGTTTAACGTCCTTTTCCACCACATAGGGTGATATCAAAGACGGGGCAACGATGAGAAAGCCAGCACAAATATTTGGCCCCAGCCGGGATCGAACTCACAACCCGAGCATTAGAAGTCCAACGCTCTACCATTCGACCACCCCGGCTCCCCCAACAAACCTCTAGAGAATCACAGAAACTGAGAAAGAGATAAAACCACCAAGAAGTAGTAAAACAAAAGAGTACAGGGCACTATACATGTTAGTGGATTGAAGGCATTATTTTCAACATTAACTGAAAGGGCATACTCATGTGCAAGGACCAAGGTACACCCACAAAAGTGTCAGTATCTCTTCCTTTGCACTTCTGTCATCATATTTCCCCTCTAGCCTCTACAGTGTCTTTCTCTTGCATGTGTTTTGTGTGGAATCCTGTTTTCCTGACATCTAGCCGCAACCATAAAGTTGAACAGACCACTCCACTCCTGTCAATCAAAAAGGGGCAAGCCCCCAGAATTTAGCCCATCGCATGCCGCCCGCATAATGAGCACAAACAGATGGTCTGGCAAACTTCCTTGCCAGACACGTCAAAGAGGGAAGCACATGAATTTTGATATGACTGAAGCGAGCAAGTCCATTGATGTCATGTTAGGAAAAAGACAATCACGACAATCTCTTTCATCTTGGAATCACCCCTTTTTCCATAAAGTCATCATGGACAGATATACTGTGTTTTGCCAATGCACGACAAAGTAAAAGTGCGTGGCTTTGGCCTTGGGACTTGCCGAGTGGAGTCGTCTATGGCATGATGGTTGGATGGACTAACAAGAAGAGGACATGGAATGAAAGGTACCATACCTTGCTCTTTCAGAGTGCTAATGAAAGTGGTGCAGTCTTCATTTGGTTTCCACTCCGGATTGGTCAGCTGTGATAAAAAGTCATCACAAATGTAACAACATCTTAATACATCAACACAGTTACTTGTGTGCATTACATGAAGTACTCAATGTGATTCAGGCTGGGAACTGCTCAGGAGAAAAAGACTGAAACCCACGCCAGGGTGCAGCCCCTTTTAAGGTAATTTAGTGGCCTTTCTTGGCACCCAAAAGTGCAATAATTAACAATAGGTGCACAGTTTAAAACGATACTGCCTTGGTACTGGCATACAAGTCTTCAAAACTGAAGTCAGACTGTCCTGTATGGCATTACATGATTGATGACTGTGTGAGCATCTTTATCCCCCCCCCCCCCCCAAACAGACACACAATCACACGCCTCCGCCAATTTTTTTCCAGCTGAGACTTCAACTTTTTTTCTTCTTTTTTTTGGGGGGGGGGGGGGAGGGGGGGGGGGGGCTGAAAGGATAGGAAATTTGGCTGAAAATTGCCAAATGACTGAAAATTCCCCAGCCTGGTGATTCCACCCCATCCATCAAAATACAATTTACTGCCACGCACACATGCACACACAGGTACTACAAGAATGTACGAAATAGCAAGTGCCATCAACTACATGTAATACATTTCATCATATCGGAAAGACGATGGTCAGGAATTGCGTATTGGCTGAACGATGTATCATGCATTTCATGTGTAAGAGCAAATGGGTGCCACAGAGGGACTGTGCTTGCGTGTGTGTGTTTAGCGTGTCTGTCTGTGCTGAAAATGTAATTATCTGCTTTGGCTTCATATCCATGAGATGACATTCAAGAACCAGACAAACCTATAACTTACATGGAAATGCATCAGGGACATCTCTGTCTTGCCATTCTCAGCCTGCTGGGATTTTGGTGGTGCTGTCGGAGCTCCTCCAACCTGCCACTGTCCACACAAAATGTGAGTTTTAGTACATGTAACTGCACAAACAGCATACTGACGAACAACCCACATGACCAAGAAAAACAATTCACAAAGCTTACAAATCATATGAATGCTTATGCCAAGAACACGACCCTTTCAAGACTGTCCCTCTCACTGGGAGAAGTTTACCTAAATGCTGTAGCTTTCTTCCCCTCTTACAGGAACACATTTTCTTTGGACGATGCGTTAGGTATACTCAAAAGATGCTGCAGTAACTGTGTTTCCCTGCAAGCTGTGGCGATCTTGCAAAAGTAAAAACAACAACAACAACAAAAATGACATCAGTTTTGAATTTCAAGACTTCAAGATTCACAAAAGCACCTGCCTAAATATTCCAAGCTGTGTTGTAAAGTCTACATAACGTACCTGCGCATTGCCATGTTTCTTGACATCCATCTGAGCAAAAGAACACACGTCACCAACTCCAATGACATCCACTGTGAAACGCCGGAAGAAGTCGATGAGCGCCAGAGAGCGAGGCCGCAGAGAGAATATCAGGATGAAAGGCGTCACTAGTGGGCTCAGCAGTTCCTCAATGATGTAAACCTGTGACAATCAAATAATAGGTACATGTACAGGGTTAGTACAAATTAGATGATAAAGCTATTAGGGTGTGGCAGAAACTATTCTGTCATAATAATGTAAACCTTAAGCCCCAACCCCCACAAAAAAAAGAACAAATATCACTAACCCTCCCCCCCCCCCCCACACACACACACACATGCACACACACACAACCAACATTAATAAAACAAACAGAAATACAAAGAGCAAAGGTTTCCACTTCCGTCTCCTCAGCCCCCCCTCCCCCCCCCCCCACCACCACACACACACACACACACACAAATTTAGGGATTTCCTTCGTAATCTTTATGTGTTATGCAATGTAGTCACATCTTTAAATGGTTATGCTACCAAGTACTTCATCATAACAAATATTCTGAACTTACAATTTTGAACTGGAAGAGCATGGAGAATTCGTCACGGATGCGAGCAGTGTGAGCATGCCCAGCCCAGTTGTTCGGCATGTAATGGATTGCCATGGCAACATTACGCAGCAGCAGTTCCGGACTGTATACAATGTGCTGCAAAATACACAAGAATCGAACACTGATTCAAGAAAGAGACAGCATGAAAATGGAAACAGTAATAATTACTTTCCTGCCACATCAACTGCACACCATCCAAAGGCAATTGCCAATACTATGCCGAGGCGAACATACAATACAATTACATGAATACACACTGATACTGACACTAGTCAGAGGTGTCAACCCCCCAAAAGTGTCTGTCAGTACTATTTCACACATATGTCCGTATTTTTCGGCACGTCAATATTCTGCCGTACAATGAAAAAATATAAACAGAAAGCACATATCGCTTACAGTTATGACACGAAAGTGTGAGTGTGCACACAACCAATGTTGCACAGCTGTACTTCCTAACGATCCTTTTGAAATATTTCAGATTTGTCTTCTCTGTATTTTTCGCAACCACACCGTATTTAACTGAGTTGTGCAGAAAATAATTTGGCCAATCTGTACCAGTTGGCACCTCTGACTAGTGATAGGGTTTACTGCATCACTGTCATGTAAACTATGCAAAGCACACATATCTCTGAAATGCATGCACAGATCTGCACAAGAAGGAATGATTTCTTACCTCATCAGGAATCAGTCCTTTACAAACAGTCATGATGAGACCTAGAAAATAACAATGAAACACTAGAATAATGCTTTGATGCAATCTTGGAATTCTGGCACCACTGGAGTTAGAGAGTAACATTCCAGGATGACATGCATAGTGCACTTCTCCGCACTGAATATGAAGTTACACCAGAATTGTTTCCATTCCTTCTTTGGCCCGCACAGGAAATTCAAGCTGCCTCAAACATGACAGCAACATGCCACCTTCTTTTTTCAAGTGTATGTGTATTCATGTTTCCATTTTAGTGATCCTACCAGGCCATGTCATTAGCCCTGGTCTTGCTGACTTACTGTAATTTGTCTTAAGTTAAAAAAGCCACAGAGGTAGTCTGGAATATTCCGGGGTCAGCACTACCAAGATTAACATGCATACTTGTGTGCCATGTACTCAAAGACAAGACATGCGATGACATCAGAGCCTGCATGTTAAATCAACCATACTGGCATTTGTATAGTAATTTCTGCAGTGCTCCTTACCACAGACAGTGATGATGGTCAGCACATGTTCCACATTCAGCACGTCTTCGTCCACGATGGTCAGACACACAAGCACAGCCAGAATGGCGCCAGCGAAGAACATAACATTCCTGTAAACAGAAGAACAGTATTGTCGAATATCATAATTATGTGTATTGATAGCACAAGGTACGGACAGACACATCCTTGAAACAAGTACTTTTCTTGCAATTAATAACTGTGCATAAGGAAGTTATAAAATATCAACAAATGCTACATGTACATCACAGATGCTAGTGCATCCATAGTACATGCAGGGATCGATTTTCTCGCGCGCCATGCGACTATGTCTCATATGTTGATAAAATGTCGCATAGAAATTTCGCAAAATGCGTCATATGTCGCACGAACATGACATCACAAGCGCACTTGACACCGCGAAGCTGAGATGCGCTGTCTGTGTCAGTCATAGTCTGTTACACTAATCTAATTTTAGTGATGAGGCTTACTTATCCCGCTCGCCGCGCACGCTGCCAGGAACTCTCGCTCGAAAGAGTTGCAAAAAAATATTGGCGCGTTATCAGTTTTCTCAGTTCTGCGATCGAGAGGTCCTTTTCCGTTCAGAACCTGAATGTCACTGCACTTAGGAACAGGCTCTCGGCACAGACATGTGACAGAGTGATGCGGGTGAACTTGATTGTCTCATAGAAAATGAAAATGTCTCATAAAAATGACTGGTCAAGGAGACAATGTCTCATTGGCATATTTGAGTAAATCCATCCCTGTACATGTATCATTGTATGCACACTTTCTTTACTTACTTTGCAAATATCACAACAAGAGGAGTGGTGAATATGTTCAGATAGTCCGAGACTGGCTGATAGCCTTTGTTCAATCTGCATGGAGATAAAGAAGCAATGTATAGATATGGTGATGACAGATGTGTGCAAGTATGCACAATTTCAGTAATTCATACATGATAACAATGGCTACAACACAAGAAATGAAACCACACCATTCAAACAATTTGCCTACACACTCAACAAGCAACTAATCACTCAGCATCATAGTCGTAACCATCTATGTCTTTCATTTTTTTTTCCATACAAACTTTTGCACGCAGTTACTCTCAGGCTCAATCAGTCAATATTAATGCTTCAAGCCTTCTCATAAGGGGGAAAAACTAACTATACATCATTCTACATGTGTATTACATTCATTTCCTTCCCCACTATTTTGTGTGTGTGTGTGTGTGTGTGTGTGTGTGTGTGTGTGTGTGTGTGTGTGTGTGTGTGTGTGTGTGTGTGTGTTCTTCAAACCCTGTTAGGGGGAAAAATTAGGTTCCACAACACTTAAATATGTAAGTACACACCTGGCATTGAACTCATGGTCCAACTCGTTAAAATGGCGGAGGTAGAGTCGACTGTAGTTAGACCTGTTCCAGAGAAAAAAGTCACTTCAAAATTTACACGAGGCTACTGCACAGTTCAGAAAATCATATTACATTGTACCAATAAATTGTGAAGGCCCGCCAGCCAGCTAAGGACAGGCGATGTCTCTATTTGCCTTATGTGAAACACAAAGAATTGTTATCAATCAAGTTCAGACACAACCATACTACTGTAATTCAAAATTCACCATTGATTTTTACCAACAGCTGTGTGCAAGGCTGCATTTTCTATTGATGCGTCATGCCACCTGTGCCTTGACCCAAATGAAAGCAAGGTTTGAAAACAACACTAAATCAATACTATCCTCTTAAATTTCAAATCAATATTTCTGGCCATACAATTACCATTTTCTAGACCCAAAGATACTTGGCTGGCGCTTGATGAGCTGGAAAAAAAAAAAAAAAATCATGAAGACAAGTACAAACTGCACAAGACTCAAACAAATAGATACACAGATAACACCATAAATGAATTTAAAAAACACAACAACAACAACAACAACAACAAAAAAGTGATCATAATTCTTTTCAACATCAGATAATGAAAATCTTACATTTTAAAAGTAACACTTGTCTTTTTAAGTAATACGTAACAGCATCATGAATGATAGTTTTTAAAGCTAAATTCACACGAATTCTATTTATAAGCAGAATCTGACAACTGTTTAATCTGAGAAGAGTAAAACACCTGAACCCTTACCTCAGCGTATCTGAAAAAGGAGTAGATAATCTGCCAGACAAACACAACAGGACTAAACACCAGATTTGCCAGACCTATCCACAGAATCCTGGAGGAAAGCCTGCAATTCAAAAATATACAAAAGTTTTCAACGGCAAAATTCTCAACAAATCTACAGCGTTTACATGACATCTTCTTTGTTTCCTGATCAAGTTGACCAGTCTGCTTCCTTTCCCTACTGGTTCAATCAGCCTGCCACCATCTGCACCTTCTCTTTGTGTTATGACCTGTCTTCATGACCTATCTCCATGATTTCTCCCCCTGTCAATCTGCACTAAAGCACCTCCTACCCTGTATCAGACAGATCTGATCAGCTGACAGGCAGAAAGTACACGGTAACAAAACACAGACTTACTGCTGGGCGAGCATTTCTCTGTTGCGGGCGTTCTTGTACTCGTTTCTCAGGTGCCAGTTGTTTTCAAAAGGAGCCCCTGGACCCCCTGGAACAGGCAGACAAGAAAATGTGACAATTAAGCAGAAATGAATATTAACCCATTTTATGCTTGCATTTGTAGTTTGCAAACACATATAATGATGAGGACAGCTGTTGTACTTGTACAGCTTCCTTTGCGGGAGGACGTTAGTTAGTTAGTTCGTGGGACAATTTTGTAATATCTCCTATTTATTCATTCAATGATCCATCAAATACTTTTCATTCTTAAATTTATGTACTTATTTCGTAACACAATTATCAACTGATTTTCAGATAATTTTTTTCTCAACAAACTATGATAGGAAAAACAGGAATCCACTCACAAAACAAGATAAATTCCAGGTTGTACTTCAGTCCTGTGCTAAGGAAGGCACTGAAAAACACAGAAGCACTCAGTCTAAGACTCAAATGGTTGCCTAGCTGTGAACCATGCAAATTCGCAAAATACGAAGAATAAAACAATCTAAAAACCAAACAAACAAAACAATATAAAGGCTACAACAATATAATTATGGTCCATTATTTTTCACATACCTTGCCAATTTTAAAAGTATTTTCAATGATGTACAGCAAATAATATCTTTACAGCCACTGAAAAATATATTACATCTATCTCATACTGAAGTTCCACGATTTGAAATATCTCTGTATTATCAACAAAAAACAAACCACCAAGTGAGGAAGAATTTACATCAAAACGATATATTAACAAATACTCTTAGTCTTACAATAACTGTCAATAATTTCAAAACATTATATGGTTACGTACTATTCTCCTAAGAAGGGCAGACTGTGTTTGAGAGGAAGGGCAGAAACATTTGCCATGGAGACCATGTAGTTCTTGAAGCGGAGGATTCGATGGTAGATGTCTGACATGGGGGAAAAGAAGCGAAACCGTCAAAATGAGGTGCAATTATAATCACAGAAAATTATAGAAAAACAAGGTGCATTTTGTGCACAATTATGCATTTCCAGTAGTAATTCCACATGCTAAACCAAAAGCCAATTCATTTTACCGTAAGTTGTATGCTCTTTAGAATATCTCAAACATGCTGCCAAGCAATCAAATCTGCACTGGGCTTAATTTTTTTTGAAGGGCTGTTAAAAATCTCTGACAGCAATACATTAGGTTACAAATCTTTCAAAAATCCTAAACCACAACAACGGCAACAACTCAGCAACACTGAACAAATTACCAAGTTGTGTCAGGTCTTTCTTGTGGATACACATCTGCTGTTCCTTCTGCACCTCAATCAGCTGAGCCTGCACCTCATGCCATGTCAGGTTGGGTAGGTCACTCTATCAACAATGAAAAGCACAACATGTACTATATATGTACCAGCATTAGGTGCTATACTGAAAAAAAAAGAAGACAACCCTAGCAAAGACAAAGGCAAAACTGGATCCTCTTAAGTGTTCAGTTAACTACCCAGTAAGCAGATGGCGATTAGACACAGTGAGGCACTTCACGACAGAACTTTGCACCTTTGAGTCTATGTGTTCTTGCAAAACTTCTTTTGACAAATACAAGGAAGCACCATCAGGCGAAACAGGCACAGTTTCAACATCAGTGAATCATCAGAATGTAACACAATCTGGGGGAGGGGTGGGGATGGTGTGTGTGTGTGTGTGTGTGTGTGTGCGTGTGTGTGCGCACGCATGTAGGTATAACAGTTTTTCTGTTTTATATTTTTTCTTAATAATTGACCTGCGTCCCGTTTGCAACACTGCCATATGTCATTACTGTTATAAAGAAGTAAACACAGACTCACAGAGTAGATCTTCAGAGCTTGAGTGTAGAAGGACCTGATCTCATAGTACTTGAAGATGTTGTAGAGAACTTTGATGAGGCGAAAGATCCATGTTGCCAGGGCCAATAGGAGCAGCACAACGGTCATTGGTGTTAAGCTGCAAGAGCAAAGGTTGGCGCTGAGCATCAACAGCAGTTAACATTAACAAGCGCACACGTAGCTCTACACATGCTCCAGTCTCCAATTGTAGAATTTCCAATCATGAACAGTGTTTGTTTGCTTTTTTTTCAGAATCCCATCCTAAATCCATTGCAACGCTATGTCCTAAACTAATTAAGGCTACAGATCTGATAACTGCACTGAACTTCACACAAAGCAAAAGCTTTCAAAAGTGTGCACCAGAAACTGGCAGAATACCTGAAGTTTTAACGTTCACTTAAAGTTTTTACAGTCAATAGGAAAGTAAACTTCTCAGTGAAATGGCCACTCTTCACAGAAAACAAAATGGCTTTACTGCCATAGACTAAGGAGAGGAAGGATGAAGCAATGATTCTGTATAAATTTCTTACTGTGCAGCACATTCATCGAGTGGGTAGAAGGCTTCATCCAGAGTCACTTTATGTGTGGTGTTGTAGTCGATGTTGGCAAACAGCACATCGTAGCTCACACAGTTTCCCAGGAAGGCCGCAAACAGAACAACAAACACAACTTGCCTGGAAAATATAATGATCATATATATATATATCTCATAATTATTTTGTAAACTGCTTTTCAGTATTTGCTGCAAATGGCAGTGCTGTGCGAGGAAGATCAAGCAAGACTATATGGCAACCTGATGCAGAGAAATCAACCCGCATGTTTTTATCTTTAATACATGATGCGTTCAAATTTCTATGGTTCATCCATGCATACATACGTACAAGTAAGGAGGGTTAATCACTGTTTACGCGTCTGGCACAGGATGGTTCTATGCAAAAAGTGCATGTCCAAACAATAATACACAGCATTACTGAATTTACTGTATTATTTTATTGATTCTATTCTAATCTTACATAATTCATATAAACTGTTTAACAAATAGAGATTATGGTGTGTGTTTTTTTTTTTTTAAATTATGATTATTTTTGGTGAATTCATTCAGTCTGGCCACACTGTAACTGATTTGACTGTTAACTGAAATGTGCATGACAGTAAAGGTGACCAGCCCTTACACTAGTTGAAGTGTGTCCTCAAGAGCCATACAGGCAAAACCTCCACGCTGGTGGTAATGGTAGATCCGCGTGAAGAAGTCATCCAGGTCTTCTATATGATTCCACCGCGCTGAAGTAAACCAGAAAAATGAAGTTCACACAAACATGCTTGACCAAAGGCAACTTTCATGAGATATACTAAGTTTGGGGAATACAACAGGGTTGCACATTTTCCACACCTTCTATAGGACAAAGTGTCCTGGAAACAGCAGAGTGATAGGACACAGTGTCCTGGCCACTTAGTGGCAATAAAAATTTTAATAGGACAAATGTCCGCTTGAGGTGGGCAAAATAGGACATTTGAAATTTTTATAGGTCAATGTCCTGGGACCGACTTAAATGTGCAACCCTGATACAAACACAAAACAAGTGAAACACACACACACACACACACACACACACACACACACACACACACACACACACACACACATGCTCATGGGTGAAAGCTGGCAATTTTGAAAATAAGGAAACTTCTTTTCCCAGGCCGGGGTCCAGGGGCAGAGCCCTGCTGGGGGGACCAGGGGGGCAACGCGCCCCCGGAAAAAACCACGAATTTTGCCAAATTTAAGAGCCAATTCTAGGCCTCTCGTGGCACCTGAGAGCATTTGATAGCTATTCTTATCTACCACATTTTCCCTTCAAATTTCAACCCTTAGACTCAAGCTATTACAGACCTCTTGTTGCTGTACACAAGTTTATCCAAATAATCATTGTGGAGAATCAAACTCTAAAATCCACACATTAGAAGACCTGTCAGTTTACTCTCAGAAACTGAGAAAGGTTCAGCATGGTTTAGGAGGGTGCCAAAGTGTAGTTTTTGAATAGCAAAGTGTATCTGTTATACAGTCGGACCCACTGACTTAACAGGATGACACTTTATACAAATTTACAGTTTGCAGGTACATATTTTGATTTCCAAGCACAGGCGTTTCGATATCTGTGTAAAACTACACAGTGTGTTTACCACAAACTGCCTAACACTTAAAGCCAGGAGTGCACGCCTGCTTAATTGTTAAGCTAGGGGTGTGCAGGGGAATGCTCCCTAAGATTTGTTTTTACATACACTGAAATCTGTGTGAGTGATTCAGTTTAAGTGCTTCAGAGGAGGACTGACTGAAACACTTTTTGAGAGGCCAGAAAATTTATAGCCAAAGGTGGAAATCTGACAAAGGCACGGTGGAAGATCCTAAGCCCTGACTGTTAACTATATGGTTATCTTGATTAGTCCCTCCCCCAAATGAGATCACTAGTATTGATTTTTCGTATTGATTTTCGTCTTAAAATAGACTTCGGGAAAATCCAGTACTCGCAAGTCAGGTGTGCCACAGCCCGCGCACGATCATCCTAGGCAAATTTTTGGTAACTTAATCGTCGTGTCTGGCCCTAACCAACGATCCGTAATGCATTTTTCTTTCTGCTGTTTTAGTTTTGCGTAAGAAAACACAACCGCTCAATGCTTTATCGATGCCGGCAAAAAAAACGAATGGCGAGAGCCTCTGGGAAAATCCGGTACGCGTACACCCAAGTCGGACGATCATCATACGCGTATTTTACGCTAAAACGTCGCGTCTGCTCCTCAGAAACGATCCGTATTGTATTTTTCTTTCTTTTGGTTTGATTATTCGATTTTTAAAAATCCAGATGAATGCTTCATCGGCGCGAAGATCGCATGGATGCTAACATTCGTGAGCTGCAAAACGGCGACCGCGCGCTGGTCGTTGACGCTTCTGATTGGCTGACTGACGAGATCGGACGACAGCCATTGGCCAAACAACCACGCGATAATGCCGAACGGAATTTACCGGGGCGCGGGAAAAGTTGGATCGGAAAAGAAAGGATTTTTTTTTGTTTTTGTTTTTGTTGTTGAAAATAAGGATTTCCTTATTTGATGACTTTTAAAATAAGGAATTCCGCCATGAGGCGGAAAACTTTCACCCATGCATGCTTTTGAATATGAAATCACTGAGAATGGAATGTGATCAGCATTTCTTGTCTTGTAAAGTTTCCATCAAACTGACAAGTAATTCAGCAATCCAGTCAGAAAATCAGATCTGCAACAGGCCCAAAATATACTGAATCACATGCAGTCACAGGTCATTCGGTGGTGTCTTGGTGGTATTCATACCACTGACCTGTGTGAGTACACGTATTAAACAGTTCTAGCCCTAACCTCACACTGAGCAAACAGACGCCAAAACGCAAGCAAAAAAGCACAGCGTTTCACACAGGGAATTTGTCTGAGGACAGCTTTGGACCGTCACATTCAGCTGATTCATATGGCCAGCAGAAATCCACACAGAGTGATTTGCATTCAGAGCATATCATTAACTCCAAGACTACTTCAAGATGAACTCATAGTCAACAAACCCAAATGTTCCCAAACAAAAGTTGTTCCCTGACCCTGTGAGACAAAGCTTTCTCAGAATCGGGTGCCTTGAAACACACATACACAACCTTCACTTACATTTGCTACTCTCTGGGCATACATGGATCATAACCTCCTCAGTGACAGCAATATCATTGTCATCGGTCTCTTCCTCTTCCTCATCATATGACCCAAGAGCCTGGTACTGTGTTTCATAGTCAGCCATTCTGACTGATGTGCTCTCCACCTACACCTGTAGAAGGATCACCTCATAATATTAATTCATGCATGTATACATGTACTAATATCACTTCAGAAACTTGTATAAAAACATGCAATACATGTATGCATGTGCTGGTGGAAGCTGGGAGGGGATAGGGGTGGGGGCTATGGGGGTATAAGAAATGGGCATTTCACTAGATCAGTTTCTGGAATACTAGATCACTGTATGTTTAATCTATAGACCCATCTTCTGAGCTGTCTCCAACTTCCAAGATAAAATACTGTTCACAGCTGTTTTGGTAGTGTCTAGACACTTGCTAAGACACTTTCACAGTTACACTTACACCTCAGTCAGGCTGGCAGTATATGCCAACAGAAGTCTAAACACAAGCTAAAAAGCACAAGGTCTACCACAAACTCGTTGGCACTGATGAGTAAAAGTGTCAGCCTTGGGCCATGGCTATTTCCATTCACCAGGCCAGCAGATGTCAGCGTACTGAAGTCAGAGATGTATTAATCACTATGGCAGAGTTATTTCGAGCATACAAGCACACACCTGTTTGAAAACAAAACTTGTCTTCTAGCTGTGAATTAGCCTAGTGCTAGTATCCCTAGAATTGTATGATTGCATGTTACTGAACTGGGGTGGGGGTGGGAGATGGAGAAACTTACCACATACATGTCCTAATCATTTACTATAATTAGCATGCTTATGGTTAAGCGCAAACTAACGGAGCTTGTCAGTTCGCGCCCATTCAACAAGGTGTTTCCCACAAGCGTGGAAAGGCCTTTCAAATTACATCACAGCAGAAGCACAAAGAACAACGTGTTGGAGAACTCATCCGCTTGCCAACTACTAGTCCAACAGATAGTAACGTTCAGAAAGATGAGCTCAAACAGACTCTAAACTGCACTATCACACTGATCTTCCCGAATGACGAAACAACGCAGTTTAACCTTCACTTTCCTAACAGCTGATGGCGCTTATGGCATAAACCAAGTCATAGGTGAATCGGTTTAATATGTGTGGTTATACGGAAAATCAGCGTGAGCATTACATTACCTGATCCATAGATATGTGTGCAACTTCAAGTCATCTCCAGTACGACGACATACTGAATGCAAACTGGCTGTATTGGTTATATTATTTCCTGGGAATACGGTCAACAAAAACAAAACAAAGCCCTTGGGTCGGAAGTTTTGATAAGCCTCGCAGGTCCGCAGTTCCTGTGACGTCACTATTCTAAATGGAAACTTCTCTCATCGGACAAAACAACGCAGCGGAACACTTAATTATCAAATAACTTGTCCCTTTATATCAAGCACGTAAATATACTGCTACATAGTGGGTATAACAGAAGACTTCGATGAATGCGAGAAAATTAAGTTTGCTTTTGCTAACCAAATCTAGTATTTTAGTGTTTGAGTCCACCAAAGTAATAGCAACTCGGCCTTTGACAAGTCGGCCTAATAAACAGTCAGCCCAAATCAAAATCAAGTCGGTCCAACTCAAACTTACCGGTAATTCGGCCCAGAGCCATAGTCAGGTCATTTCTAGCTCTGTAGCTTTGTAGCTCTGTGGCTCCAGAGGTTACATCTCTTCACAGCTTTTTTCTTTTCTTCCCTTCAATGTATCAATGAGTGCTGAATGTGACAGGAAATTTTATTATGTGATAGTGTGTTTTATTCTTGATTTTAAGTAATTTTACTGGTCAAGACTGTCTGTTTTATTTATTTTTGTAGT
Source organism: Batillaria attramentaria (assembly GCA_018292915.2). Taxonomy (NCBI): domain Eukaryota; kingdom Metazoa; phylum Mollusca; class Gastropoda; family Batillariidae; genus Batillaria; species Batillaria attramentaria. The sequence goes on along the minus strand of JACVVK020000306.1, from coordinate 435,129 downwards.
CTCTTTTATCAAAATGTTTATTAGTTGTGTGTCTTTTTAGTATGCGGGAACTGCAATTTCCCAAATCTGGGATCAGTCAATAAAGTATTCTGTATTCTGTATTCATCAATTCCAGTCTATGCATTTACCAATACAGTCAATGCTTGGTTTCACTGAGTCTCCGTCCGACTTGGAAGTTCAGTCAAGTTTTATCTCAGTCCAGACTGACGACAATGAATTAGAGAGAAAGAGCAACTTGGACACATTTTGTTGTTTATCATGAACAATGCATAAAGTAACACTGAGTAACACCACGTGTGTGTGAATATTCAGATATATATATATATATATATTATATATATATATATGCACAATTACAGAAAGAGAAGAGTGGGTGTTGAATGCAAAACACCCAGAAAGCATGAGGGGGGAAAAACCCAACAGTTGAAGTCTTGTATTCAAAAGGGTGTACATGCACATACATACTATCACTGTTTGCCCTAAGAAAAGGTATGCCATAGATACATTGATAGTCCATGGCTTTGGTTCAAATTAGGAAATTACTGAAGGACTGTATAGCGTGCATCCACGCACAGAGATACCACCCTGAATATAGACTTGAACTGAACTCCATCAGTCACTCAGAAAATGTACACTGACTCTGACATACCGGTGTCAGTGAATTTACAAAATAAATCTGTGGTTATCACGACTATGGTCTCTCAGTTGTGCGGTCGGAAACTGGTGCAAAAGAAAAAAAATTTGTAAACCCAAACATTATTGTAGAAAGCTCTGCAATCTCACACTGCGTGTCTTGTGTATTCCTTACATTCAACGCAAGGGAAATTGTGTGTGGGCCGAGTTGGTATTGGGAGTGGGCCGACATGATGACGGCCGACTATAGTCGTGTGTACCACAAACTCTATTCAATAGACTAGATGACTCAGGCGTCATGGCCGACCTGACTCTGGCTGAGCTGACCGGCCCCCCGGGCCGATTTGTTGGGCCGAGTTTGGAGTGGGCCGAATTGACCTGAAACCTCTACCAATTTCCGCTTACAAACTTGTATCTTTTGTACGGTCATCGACGCTGCTGACACAAAATGGACCAGATCATGAACTCATTAGGCCAACAACAGGTTTTGGTTTCTTCTGTTACTTGTTTTTGAAGCTGTTTTTTGGGTATGCGTAGAGATTTGCATGCTGCCTTGCCGAAACTACTGCTGATAAGGGATCATACGTGACCGATTGAGTAGAGACGTCAGATTCTAAAGCAAACGGGAAAAGCGTGTTACTATGTTTGGGCTCACAGTTTACGCCAGTTTCGGACAAGTTTGTGTTTACATTGTTAATCATTTCGACTGCATTTTCATAACCATATATGCAGGCGAGCTTTTGCAAACAGGAGAGTTCAGTGTAGGAAAGGTCACTACCTCTCATTCTCCAGCCCAACTGTTTTTCACCCTCCAGTTTGGATTGGAAAGGGACAATCACGTTGCCAGTTACGATTTTGACTGTTACTTGAAGGATATCCCTTCCTGTACAGTGCTGTCAGTTCATAAGCATAGTCAGTGCATGCATATCCTTCGAAAGAAAGACAGATCTTTTATATTGGAAATGCTTTTTTGTAAGTGTTATGAGGACTGCCGTGGAATGGTAGTGGAATTGCTGCTTTACCAATTTCGATTACCGGGTATTTTGTTTTCGCCATTTGCAGCCACGACTCATGAACCCCAACCAGGGCCAGATGCAGGGTCAGCAAATGGTCCAGGGGCCACCAGTGGACCGTGAGCGGATCTATGCATGGATCAACGAGCTTACCAATCCAGAGACAAGAGAGAATGCTCTCCTTGAGCTAAGGTTGGTTTATTTGGTTTGTCTAATTCTTGTCACCAATGTGAGAGGTCAGGGGTTTGAGTCCTACTCTGGGCAAAGAATTTTTCCTTCTCATATGTGGCATCGTTCATTCAGGCCGATCGTCGGGGGTTCTCTCCGGGTACTCCAGCTTCCTCCCCCTCTGCTTTGGACATGCATGTTCAGCCCACAAAATTTGAAAAATAAATGCAACTATAAATGCCGCAATTGAAATAGCTGAGCTGACCCTTTGCACCACGTGATTGTAATGTGTTTATGTCCAGTGTGTGAGAGAACGTGTGTGGTTCACGTGAGCGTGCGTGTTGGGTTCAGTTCGCTGCGCTTTGAGCCGATTCGTGAAATTGGGTAAAGCGCCTATACAATACTCTTTTCTTTTTTTTTCTGTGTTACTGTTACTCAGTGTTAGTTAAGTAGAGTATCCTTTAGCAAGATAAAGTGTTTCTAATAGTAATGCATGGTACTACTACTAGCAAGTAACATTTAAATAGCTAGTTTCTGTCCCAGTCTGTATCTAGGCACAGTGGTCCAGAGACAATTTGTGACCTTCATAATTGATGATCGCTGTCAGTCCCCCTGTCAAATTGTGTAAGACTCAAGAGTGCTTTCAGTTGCGTTTGTGTGCCTGTGTGTCTGTCTGTAGAGGCATCAGACTTGGGATATGTTCATCTGTTGATATTTTCTTTGTAATTGTTTGCTTAATTATAATGAATGAATTACTTTCCATTTTGTAAATTTGTTTTTTGTGTGTGTGTGTTTCTGCGTATGATCTGTCTATAAAGCAGTGTTCCTGATCACACACTATACATAGATTACGCAAAATATGCACAGAAATCTGAAAATGACGTAGACAGTTTTAGTCACTGCGTCTCAGGGATGCACATGTTATTCCTGCTACTGCCCTGTCCATTGAAACGATTTTTGTTAAGAGCTAGTGAGAGAACAGTTGCAGGAGTAGTGATTATTTGACTTGAAGTTCAACGACCAGCCAGAAAAAGAGACGGGCGTGTCAAACTGTGACAGAAGACGTGAACCCATTGCCAGAGACATCAGCTGTGTGCCTGGGGGGGGGGGGGGGGGGGCATATTAAAAAAAAAATTTAAAAAAAATTGTATAGGCGCTTTACCCAATTTCACGAATCGGCTCAAAGCGCCGCGAACTGAACCCAACATGTATGCATGCTCACGTGAATCACACGCATTCTCTCAGTCTCACACACTGGACAGAAACACGTTACAATCACGTGGTGCGAAGGGTCAGCTCAGCTATTTAATTTTAAGTTTCAGGATTTAGAATTGCATTTATTTTTCAAATTTTGTGGGCTGAACATTTCCAGAGCAGAGGGGGAGGTAGCCTGAGTACCCTGAGAGAACCCCCCACGATTGGCCCGAATGATCAGTGCCACATACGAGAAGGAAAAATTGTTTGCCCAGATTGGGACTCGAACCGCTGACCTCTCGCATTGGTTACAAGTCTCTTAGCCACTAGACCACCGACTGCCCTGAACACAAAAGCAAACAAACAAAAAACAAACCAAAAAAGTGAAAAACATGTATTAATTACTTAGGCACTCTCAGAAAATTGTAAGGAAAATTTTGGAAGAGGCTTCTTTGGATCCTTTGGTTTGAAAGCTGTTGGAAACTTTGGTAGAGGCTTCATACTCCTATGCTTGCGATGTTTGCCTATGCAGTCATTAAGCTATTTATTTATTCATTCATTCACCCACTTTTCTTTTTGTAAATTTGTTGCTTGCAGTAAGAAGCGTGAAGTTGTTCCTGACTTAGCACCAATGCTGTGGCATTCATTCGGGACCATAGCAGCCTTAATGCAGGAGATAGTCAATATCTATCCAGCCATCAACCCACCTGTTTTGACTGTAAGACTTCTATTATTACATTAGAGTGAATGTTTAACAATTTTGGGTAGAAGGGTTAGACTGCCATATATATATTAGTTTCCATGTTAAATTCTGATCACGTATGCTCCATTCACCGTAACACACTTTGTCCTTAGAGTTCAGTACACTGCAAAATCTGTAGGGTAATTCTAATAGACTAGTACTGCAGTTAAACTAATGGGTTGCAGCATAGACATCAGGTTGTCCAAAGACTGTGCTGTAGTCAACTAAAGGTGGTAATACTTGCATATATATATATAACTATATATATATATCTCTCTCTCTCTCTCTCATTTATTTGTGTCCTTTCAGGCAAGTCAGTCCAACCGTGTGTGCAATGCGTTGGCCCTCCTACAGTGTGTGGCATCTCATCCAGAAACTAGGTCATCTTTTCTCCAAGGTAATATTCCTCTGTTCCTGTACCCGTTTCTCCACACGGTTAGCAAGACACGGCCGTTCGAGTATCTGCGCCTTACCAGTCTCGGAGTGATTGGAGCACTAGTCAAGGTAAGTTGGACTTGGACAGCATTGTCTCTCAACCCCAAGCTGGGGAATTATCGGCAATTTGGCAGTTTTCAGCCAAATTTCCTTCTCTTTCAGCAAAATAAAATCTAAGTTTCAGTCAAGAAAAGGGAAGGGAAAAAGGTTGCAGACACAGGCATGTATCTTGATACAGTGTAATGCCATATGGGACAGTATAACTTCATTTTTGAAGCCTTGCATGTCAGTACTAAGGTAGTATTTTCCTTTTTGGTGCCAGGAGAGGATACTAAATGCCTTTAAATATGCTAACAAATTTTTCTGAAAATGTTTTCTGAAGTGGGGCATTGCCCCCATGGTCCCCCAGCAGTGTGCTGCTGCTGCACCCCAGCCTAGGTTTCAGTCTTTTTTTTTCCTCAGCAATTCCCCAGCCTGCAGCTCATGACATTAGAAATGAGAAGCATGCAGTGAGGCTGAAAGATATGTTGTCTGTTCATTTGCCGTGCAAAGTAATATCTTGGTGGTGCAGGGTCTCTTGGAGTTGAAAAACGTCAGTGTGTGTGATGATGACTGACTTCTAAGTTCTACAGGGTTTACAATTCAGTTGTCAGCTGCATGTACAATGTAGCTGATTTCTGCTAAATGGTAATCCCAAGCAATCAGACAGTACATCAATACATAGTTAAAACAGTTACAGGGGACATGCCCCCTGACCCACTTGGCAGTTCAAGCCATCAGCACTTCAATCATTTCTGCTACTTTTTCTTCGGACTAATCTATTGCAAGCCCTGCTTATGGGATTCAACAACTATTAACCCCATGATGCCCAAATTTGTGTTTGGGGCTAACAGGCTGTGCAGCTTTACCGAGCTGTAATTAAAATTGATGCCTCAAAGCACATCACTTTCCCAGAACAAAGAACTACGTCATAATGAGATGGTCCTCAAGTTCAACCAGCAAAATGGCTACTTTTCAAATTTGTCTGAGCACAGGGGGTAGAACATCCCCAAATGCTAAACGTAAAAGGAGAGGGTTCCCCCCCCCCCCCAACTCTTTGCCAGTTCCAGTGGTGTTCCTCCCAGAGGAGGGGGTTTTATTATTCTGACTGTTCACCCGTGTAAATATATTTTGCAGACGGATGAGCAGGAGGTGATCAATTTCCTTCTTAACACTGAGATCATCCCCCTCTGTCTGCGCATCATGGAGTCGGGCAGCGAGCTCTCAAAGACGGTCAGTGCTTGAGTGCTTTTTGTGTCTGACTTTTGTCAAGTAAATGTGTACATGTGCTTTGGTTTTGAGTGCAGAAAGTGTTTCAGTATTTAAAATGGAAGTGCTTATGTTCTTTCCTTTTTGACTGGGTGATGCGTGCCTTGGTTTTGAATACAGGGCAAATTTCATGAGGAATGTGACATGAGAAGAATTTCAGTTTCCATGTGATGACCAAAAGTTTCTGTAAAACCTGCGGTTCCATTTCATGCCACTTGATTAAACATAGCAACTGACATTTATTTTTCTAGCTGTTTAGCATCCCCCCCCCCCCTTTTGTTGTTGTTGTTGTAGTAATGGCTTTAGCTTTTCCATGTTGGTGTGATATATGTGTGTGTACTACATTTGCCTCCTTGTCAAAGAAAAAAATACAGTTTTGTACACGTACACATATGAATAAGCTTCTGACTTTTGTATGTTTTACACACCGGATATTTGTTCATCTTGCATCATTTTCGTGTATGTGTGTGTGTGTGTGTGTGTGTGTTTAAAACATTTAGAACTGGTCTATGGCAACAGTATATAACTAAAAATGCCATTATGATTGATGATGGTTGATGTTTAGCTTTGAAAGGAACAACAATACATGTCTCCCTAAGTGCAGTTATACATACATGTACATGTACTTTTGCCTTTCTCTCCACATACAAACTGAACAGTCAATTATGCTGTTGTCTGCAGGTGGCCACTTTCATACTTCAGAAGATACTACTGGATGAGACAGGCCTGGCCTATATCTGTCAGACATATGAACGATTTTCTCACGTCGCCATGATTCTTGTAAGTTGAGATTTTGTCACTGTGGCTGGTCAGGGGTAGAGAGAATTAAAAGATAAAACTTGAATTTGCCTCAGCAGCACTAAAACTTCAACATCCATCTCAAAGTAGTCCCCCTTTCCTCCCTCGCGCCTATGGTGAAAAAAACAATTTGTGGCATTCTGTAGTTTGATGTTTTTGCCATGATGACATTTCGTTGCCTGGAAGCTCCTCAGTATACACTCTGAGATTTACAACAGTCCTGAAAGTCAGTTTTTCTTTTTTTTTCCAAACTAGCCTTTGGCTAGTGATTCGTTAGTAGCCAAAAAGAGTGAAGTTACCAGCCAAACGTTTTGCTGTTTTGTGATACGGTACTTCGCCCATGGGGAGAAACATGCGCCACACACCTGCTGTTGACTTTGCCTTCATCGGACCAGGTGTCTGCCTTTGCTGCATCTGAAATTGAAGGCTTGTTGCGCAGCTTGGATCTAGGGCAGCTTTGAACAATCATTTGCTGAGATTGTGGATAGGATAACTCGCTAAACGTCTTTTTACTGCTATTACTATTTGAGTATTACACTGAAAACTCGACTTTGTTTTACCGCACTCATGTCTGGCGAGTGAGCTTTTGATTTTACTTGCCAGCGTGTTTTCCACACACCATGGCGAGTAAAATACTCGCCAATTTCGGGCTGAACACTAGTATTTTCGGGCTGTGTTTTAGTCAGTTCATTTCTTCTGCACAGGGCAAGATGGTGCTGCATTTGTCCAAAGAACCCTCAGCCAGACTGCTGAAACATGTTGTCCGGTGCTACCTGCGTCTTTCAGACAATCCTAGGTCAGTGCTGCTTTTGGGTTTGTTGGTTTTGTTTTGTTGTTTTTTTTTTTTTTCACTGGTACATGTATTGTATTTTGCGCGCGCGCACAAACACACATACACACACACACACACACACACACACACACACACACACACATATTCACTTTTTCTCATATATGCTCAACAAACACAAACATCAGGTAACCCAAACAGGGCACATATACAGTGCATATATAGGACTATTTTTGTGCATACAGTTTTTGATGCACTTTTCCAGAGATCAAGGCCACATGGATTGGGCAAAAGTTTTGGATATTCGTTTGGCAGAAAATGTGCCTAATGCTAGGTGATGGTTCATAATAGTGCTTATTTTCATGACCTCTCTTAAAGTCAGGGTAAAAGGTTAAGTTTTTTTTTTTTTTTTTTTTCATTTCAATTACAGAGCACGTGAAGCTTTGCGTCAGTGCCTGCCTGACCAGCTGAAGGACTCCACGTTCAACAACTGCCTGAAAGATGATGCCTCCACAAAACGTTGGCTGCTTCAGTTGCAACAGAACCTTGAAGCCCCACCAGTGCCTGACCCCCGCGGTATGCCCCTTCACCCTCAGTGATCCTCTTCATCCATCCTCCCTAAATGCCTCCGGATCCCATCCTAGAGTCTTTCATAAGAAAGAAAAGAGAAAAGGCCAAGCTCATTGTTAGAGAAGCAAAACTGGAGGGGTGGGGGGGGGGGGGGATTGATCAGAGTAGTGCACTCATTGCTGTTAGTCATTTAGGGAGACTCCTGCACATATCCGGAAGATAGATTGTTTTCACGCGCATCCCTGATCGACTCAAGTGAAGTCAAACGCACACCTTTGGAGAATCTTGCTACTTTTTACTCTTCCAAATATCACCTGAAGTTTCGATCTGTTCGGGTTTGGAAGTTATCCACAGTAATGTGCAATAAATGTAAATTATGCCAATTTCAGCAACTGCTTATGCTTGAAAGTTTTCAGGCAGTTAACAATAAAGTGATTTGTTTTTAAACTGTGACTTATCTCATATCTGCTGGACCTGTGTATTGAAAATAACATGATTTTTTTTTTATTCTGGATTGTGTTTGGTGCATCTGTTGTACTTGCGACCAGTTTCTGACAGACATTTCCCTTTAAGTTACATCAGTCTGACCGAGCTTTGTCAAAATTGTGCGACCGCGTGAACGTTCTCCTACAAGGTCACATGGGTAAATGCATTTCAAAGACTTTGATAAAATTTGTAATGTCGCAGCTTTGGAAAGGTACCTGTTTGAAGCATTTTGTATACGTTAAGGCCAGCTGTCTTATTTTGTGGTGTAGTTCGTTGCAGTGTTGATGTGAGAAACCTGGAAAATAAGAAAATATCAGCTGATTCAATACTCTGATGGTGGCACAAGGTCTTCATCATTAGGGCCAAAACGAGACTGGAGATAAGACACCTGAATCAAGACTACAGGATAAGTTGACCATCACTGTTCTTCTTCAGTGTGTCATCGGCCAGTCAAGTCTCAGGATGTGCCAACTTTGTGTGTGTGTGTATGTGACTGTGTGTGTGTGGGTGTGAGAGAGAGAGAGTGCGTTTGTGTGTGCATGCATGTGTGTGTGCGTGTGTGTGTTAGAAAGAAAGAGACGAACAGATTTTTTTCCACAATGGAAGATCAGTCCAACTTTGTTTCAGGTTGTGTAGGAGAGTATGTGATTAAGTACTGGCATGTGTCTGCATATCTGCTCAACTTTTGTTGTTCATCACTGCATTGCAAGCTATGAGATAGTGTTTGTGCATTCCTGTGAAATAAATTAAGGCAACAGCACTGGGATCATGTGCTTGATTACAGTTGTGGTATGAATGTTTGACTGGTACTGTGCCAGTTGCTGACAGTTGTGAACGAGCAGTAAGTTTTGTTTGATGCCCTTTAAATTGTTGGGCTTTGTTGCGTCTGGGGTTCATGTCTATGGGAACTAAACTATGTCCTGTCTGACTGTAACAGGGTCAGTATTTGTCCTAAATATTGTTCACGGTGGCTTACAATTGAAGCACATACGTATGTCCGCCTTGTTAAGAAAGTATTTGGACATTATGAAAATTAGGTGGTCCATGACCGACATGTATATATACGAAGCCATGCTGTTCAGTTACGTACTTACTACATATCTATTTTGTTTAAAAAAACAAAAAAACATAAAAAAAGCTAATGTTTTACTTTTCACTGTGTTTTTAGCATTATGTTTAGCATTTTTGATGTGGACAGGAAAGTGTGCTGAGATGAAAACTGAAATTTATGGCATTGACTGAGAAATGACTTGCCTGAAGGTGCTCTTGATGACAGAGTTGTTTCTAGTACTTAGTAGCAGCGTGTGTTTGAGATTAAGGTAGAATATGACATCAACTGCTTTCTTTTTTTTGACTTTTTGTTGTAAGCTTCGTTTGTTTGTAAGTATGTTTTTGTTTCGCATTCCTTTTGTGTTCAAGTTGTGAAAATTTGCTCTGGGCCAAAGTCGGCTGAATAAAGCGAGTATTATCTGATGGAGCTTTGTTTCGTTAATTTGCACAGAGTTTACTGAGTGTCTGTGAATTTGTCTTTAAAAATGTTTCTAGATGTACCTCTGTGAACGTGTGATGGTCTTGCAGGAGTGCTGGAACTCTTTGAACAAAGTACAAACAAAATCCTCCATGATCCAATCTTCACCTTCCCCAATCCCCCCCCCCCCCCCCCCCCCTACACACACACACACACAGAAAAAAAAGAAAAAGAACAGGTCTATATGTTTTCCACCTTTTGGTGGCGGATTTCCACCTTTTGTTAAAATGTTCTAACCCCTGCCCCTAATCGGTGAGACGCCAAACCTGAACCTTATCAGACAAGTTCGAATGATGTGGCTCTGTGAACGTGTGATGGTCGTGCAAGAGTACTGGAACTCTTTGAACAAAGTAAGCCTACAAACAAAAGCCTCCATGGTCTATAAGAGCTATGTATTATTATTATTATTATTATCCAATCTTGACCTTCCCCAACCCCCCCCCCCCCCCCCCCATGTCATGTACATGACTGAACAGTGAACTCAATGACCAAGAAGACCTAAAATGAATGGAAGAAATAAAAACGCACCTTTGACGGGGTTTAGGTGTGTTGTGTGTGTATGTGGAAGGGGGAGGTGGGCTGCATTCTTTACTATTGCCATTCTGTAAGGCTGGTGTAGGCTGACCTACGGCTGACTCCTTTCCCCGCGAAGCCAAGACCAAAGAACTAGACAAACATAGCTGAAGGACAGACCTAGCTCGTCTCCAGCCTCAAGCGAGTTTGTGAGAAAAATCGACCGCCTCCTAATTGCACGTCACCCCGGCCCGTCATTAGGTGTGTTCAGTGGCGGGTGTATAATTTAGCCGTGTAAATTATAACTTGTAGGATCGACATGGAGTACCGTACATGTCTGTGAGCACAGGGGGTGTCTGCCTGCATTGCCGGAGGGGAATTTCAAGGTATTGTTGGTTTCCGTCTGCTTGAGCACTGTGAATGGGGCTTCGAACTGTCCCTTGTAATCAGAGGAATACATAACATGTTTGTCTTGTGTGTCTCTGTTGTTGTGTATCTGTGTGTCGTTTGGAGACATTCTCGAGATTTCCGAGTGTCGGACGGTATAGCTGGTATTGTGTGGCAGATAAAAGCCCCCTCCCTCCCTCCCCCGCTCCCCCGACCATTTCCCCCTTTGCCCCCACCTCTAAACAAAAAGAAAATCACCCAACCACCACCACCACCACCACCCAAAAACAACAACAACAAAAAAAAAACAAAAAAAACCCAAACAAACCCAAAACAAAACAAAAAAACAACAAAAAACCCACACAAAAACCAAACACAAAAAACAAAACAACAACAAAACAAACAACCTACTACCACCACCGCCAACAACAATAATAACAAAAACAACCGAAAATAAAACAAAAATCAACAAACACAAAACAACTGACAACAACAAAACGCACGTCCATTTTGTTTCACCCCCGTGTGCGGCCCCGTATCATTTCTCGAGCACACTTGATATTTATGCATACGCGACACTGTGTACATGACAGAGAGACGGGCACCGCAAACTGTCGCTGTGCACATGACAGAGAGACGGGCACCGCAAACTGTTCTGAAGTGAATTTGACTCCCATCAAATTCCTGCACACCGCCGGGGATTCGAACATGCCCCCTCAGGATCCCGGTAGCGGACGTATGAACCACTACACCAAATCTTCTGTTTTCTTTCTCCATAGAAGGGCTCCTCCCAGCCAAACACCCTACCATCCCCAGCGGCACGTGACCACGTCTTTCCCCTTCCTAATAAAAGCCTTGTCAAACGTTTAGTGCATGCGAGGCACCCGCTTGTGTATCAGTAGCGCGGGGGGTTGCGGTCACACGTTGCAACACACTTTGGCTACCAGCCGCACCGCCGGTGTGGTATAGTTAATAGACCCCCCAAGTAATGGACCCCCCGGTCCAATAACTTTAAAGTTAATGGACCCCCGGGGTCCAACAATTATTATCAGAGGGTATAATTATTGGACCCCCTCTATGGTTGTTGGACCCCCCTTTCACTTAACAAAAATTCAATTACTTATAGCTCTATTCTCTTTTCTATCACTCGTACACGACACGTTATGGTTTAAGAGTAACCTTGGTACAGGTAAACTGAACTAGCTGAGGTATTGACGCAGACACATTGGATTTCTGAAGGAAAATATGCCATCAAATAAAAAGATAAATAACAAAGTATCTCTGTTTACCGTGTGTGCGTATTCAGGCGTGTGTGTGGGGGGGGGGGGGGGGGGGTGTCGGTGTTGCCGATGTGTGAACTGAAGTGCGCTAAACATATTTCTGCAATTAAAACTGATATTGTCAATATTGACGGCGATAGAATATGGACTGATGAGTCGGGATGGGGGGCGCGGGTCAATATGGGGGTGAGGGTGAGTATTTGGACGATGGGTTGGGATGAGGGGATCTATCTGCTCGGAGGGGTGGGGAGGGGGTATGAGGGTTAAAGGGTTGCGGTCTGTAGTGGATGTGTGAATTTTGATGTTGCGCGCGCGTGTGTGTGTGTGTGTGTTGGGGGGGGGGGGGTCAAAATGGATGGAGAGGGGTGGTGTGGTTGCGTCATATGTACGGAGGGGCTGGGTCAGTACGACGTAGGTGAGGGGGGGGGGGGGTTGTACATGGAGGAGTAAATAAAAAAAATATTGATGGTGTTATGTCATTTTAATATTTCAGGCAGTTTATTTGTTAATTTGAAATCTGTGATTCCGACATGTTTACGTCTTTTGTAAATCGCCATCCCTTGTAAACCACGTTTTGTTTTCTGTATTTTAACCACGGTTTAAAGTTTTATAATAATTGTTTCTGCTGGCCTCTTAAAGATTTTCTTAGAAAATATTTACCATTGAGATTTTAATCATTTTGTTTTCTTTCAGTACCAAGAATCATTTATTTTTGTAGACATGTTGATAATAACCAGTAATTAATGATGAAAATAACTGGATTGAAGCCTGAATTATACATGACTCATACCAAAACAAACAAACAAACAAAAAACAAAAAAACTTCACCGTGTGTGTGTGTGTGTGTGTGTGTGTGTGTGTGTGTGTGTGTGTGTGTGTGTGTGTGTGTGTGTGCGTGCGTGCGTGCGTGCGTGTGTGTTCAAACATCACAGGGAGATCTATAAACAATCACGACATGGGTTAAAACACCTTAAGTAATGAGAAACACCTTTAAGTAACAGGGGGGTCCAACAACTATAGGAGGGGTCCATTAACTTTAAAGTTATTGGACCGAGGGGGTCCAAGTACTATGGGGGTCCAACAACTTTATGACACCGGCCCGGCGCTCCAATACACAAAGCATGATCAGCGGCGACTTGCTGGCCTGGCGAGGAAAAATAGGACCGTGCTCTATTCACAGGCGTCGCGGCGGCGTCTGCGGGGAGTGCCCGCTACAAGCGGATTTAATTGGCTGTGAGGGCATTTTGCCGCTGCTAGGCCTGCAGAATCGTAACGTGTGACCACCCTATAACCCCCGCCCCCACCCCCCCCCCCCCCCCCCCCCAGACTAGCCTGTAAACTTCTGAGCTTTGGCTTCTTGTAAAGTTGGCAGCCAGTCAAGTCGCTGCGCTTGTTCAGGTGGGTTCTACTCTGGAAAAGTAGGCTCCCACCCCCAGGCTACAGAATATTGTACAGGGTGTTTTGTTGTTGACGACCATCGGAGGATCTTGCAGTTCAACCTGTCTGAGTTGATCAAGGTACAGTACACGAAACTTCCGTCTCGGTACAAACAGGTTGATAGCAATTACTATTGTCATCTTTGAAGAGGATGGGTGGGTGTGTAGGAGTTTAACGTCCTTTTCCACAACATGTGATCATATCAAAGACGGGGCAACGAGGAGCGGCCACCACAAGTTTATGGCCCCAGCCAGGATTTGAACTCACGACCTGAGCATTGAAAGTCCAACGCTCTACCGTTCGGCTGCCCCCCCCCCCCCACCCCCCGCCCTCCGCCCTGTTCGGTAGCTCGATGCACCTAGTTTGTTTTTGTAAGTTTTATTTGAATTACGTGCCCACTGATGTCTTGTCATTGTCATTGTCGTTGTCCTCATCTCATGCGTGCAAACTGGCGACAGAATCTTCTTGCTAACGGTCGACGTCTTTATTACCTTAAACTCGCGCTTAGACCTCATGAATACGTAATTCAAGCAACTGATTAATTTATTGTCTGCTTTCTAATCGATCAAAATGAGATATTGATGAAAATTAATGGCTGGTTATAGATGGTTATAAAATTGCAAAGACTGACCAAACGACCGCCGACAACAACAACAACAACGCATGAAGAAGTAGCAGTAAACACTACAAGATACGGAATATTTTCTATACTTACACCTGAACCGAGTGAACAGATCCAACCCCAATATCTGCTCGATCTTATAATTTTAAGTGCTGAACGCACGCTCTGTTGATCTTTAAACCACAGTAATGGTTTGGCTTCTTGGTTTCGAGCTTTTCTCTACCGACAGAAAATTTCACCTCAATACTCGCCTCCCCGCCCTCCCAACCTCTCTTTCCCATGCCACACACACACACTACTACCCAAACAATCACCCAGTCGCGCTACAGAAGACCGAGGAATAAGCCATTCAACACACACATGTTTCTTTTGTTCTCTGTTTGAAAAACTAAGCTGTGTATCCTAAACAAACCGGCACCTTTCTATAGAAACTTACTACATAGTCAGCGTAGCTACATGCTCTCTGAGGGGAAGCGAAGATTGAGGCTTTTATAAATGTAACACAAATACGTATACAGAGGCCCAAAGGGCAAACCAATTCAGGAGCGAAAATTCTTGAGTGTGCGAACTTACGCATTGAGATGTATTCCTGTGATGTTTTGATCTGAAGATCACAGGTTTTGATACGAACATGCTAATGGCAAAGGCATGACTGGAGAAGACCGTTGCTAAAAAAGTTTAAAGTCAACGTCAGTGACTCATTTTTTTTTTTTATATTTTGGCCGTAGAAACGGCTTTGCGTGGTGAAAGCCTTGTGGATTTTTGATTGACGTAATTGCAGTGAACTGAACTGAACTGAAAGAGCACATGCAAGATGTATGGAGAGGGAAAGAGTTGATATATCGCCGTTTCTTTCGTGGGCAAAAATATGTAAATGTATAATCTAACATATATTGACTTCACTGCCGATGAAGCGAACAAACGGTGAATTAGAAACACACACACACACGCACACACACACACACAACACACCACACCACACACACACACACACACACACACACACACACATTCAACAACAATACCCATAACATACAACACCCACTCACTCCTCGAAGCATCTACCCGTGACCCCCCACCCCCACCCCCAGCTCCTCCCTCCCACCGCCACCCCCCACCGCCACCCCCACAGAATGAAATGTGACCACTAGAATGAAGGGAGACACGAAGTCAGTGAAACTAGACCGAGCGACAATTAGGAGCAATTCAGGACAAGGAAATCACAAGGTTGGATTGTCCCCTGAGATCGCCGCCTTTCACTATGAAAGGCCCTGTTACTGCCCTCTCCCCCTTACTTACTTACTTACTTAGGCCCTTGGCTCCACGTGGAGCATAGGCCATCGACAACCCTTCGCCATCGCACTCTGTTCTGGGCTAGTCTTGCCACTCCAGTCCAGTTGGTACCCTGCTTACATAGCTCAGCCTCAGTGTCCCGCCTCCAGCTGTTGCGAGGCCGGCCTCTCTTCCTTTTCCCCTGCGGGTTCCATGTCAGGGCTTGGCGTGTGGTGCTGGATGCTGGCTTCCTGAGGGTGTGTCCAATCCAGCCCCACTTCCTCCGCAGGATCTGCTTGGCCACTGGTTCCTGCCCCGCTCGCTCCCACAGCTCTTCATTCCGGATCTTCTCTGGCCATCGGATGTTGAAGATGCGCCTCAGACAGGTGTTGAGAAATGTCTGGATCTTCTGCTGCATCGTCTTTGTTGTCCTCCATGTTTCGCATCCGTAGAGCAGAACTGACTTCACGTTGGAGTTGAAGATGCGGAGTTTGGTTCTTATGCTGACAACTTTGGATGCCCAGACGTTCTTCAGCATGACCATTGCTGCCCTTGCCTTGCCGATTCTGGCTGTGACGTCTCGGTCTGTGCCTCCCTGTCCATCAACCACACTCCCCAGGTAGACAAAAGACCCCACCTCCCTGATGGGCTCTCCACCGACTGTGACTGGTGTGTTGGCAGTGGTGTTGATTATCATCAGCTCGGTTTTCTTCCTGTTGATCTTGAGCCCTGTTCCGGCTGATGTGCCTTCCAGGCGCGTAGTCTTGTCCTGCATCTGGCTGTGGCTGTGAGACAGGAGCGCCAGGTCGTCTGCGAAGTCGAGGTCATCCAGCTGCGTCCAGAGTGTCCACTGTATCCCGTTTTTCCTGCCTGCTGTAGTGGTCTTCATGATCCAGTCGATGACCAGGAGGAAGAGAAACGGGGACAACAGGCATCCCTGGCGGACTCCGGTCTTCACCTCGAAGCTTTCTGACAACTGGCCAGCATGGGCAATCCTGCAGCTCATGTCTTGGTAGGTGCACTGGATCAAGGAGATGATCTTCCCGGGAACTCCATAGTGCCTTAGCAGCTTCCACAGTGCCTCTCTGTCTACACTGTCGAAAGCCTTCTCATAGTCTATGAAGTTGATGTAGAGGGGGGAGTTCCACTCCAGTGACTGCTCCACAATAATGCGTAGGCTGGCAATCTGGTCAGCGCAGGACCTGTTCCTGCGAAAGCCCGCCTGCTGGTCTCGGAGCATGGGGTCGACTGCCTCTCTCATCCTCTCCAGTAGAATTCTGTTGAGAACCTTGCCTGGCACTGACAGGAGCATGATCCCTCGGTAGTTGCTGCAGTCCCTGAGGTCCCCTTTCTTTGGCAGCTTGATGACGATCCCTTCTTTCCACTGGGCTGGCACCTCTTCCATCTCCCAGATCTTGCTGAATAGGCTGTGCAGCATGTTGACAGCTGTCTCTGTGTCTGCTTTGATGGCTTCTGCTGGTATCTCGTCCGGCCCGGCAGCTTTCCCATTTCTCAGTGTCATGATGGCTTTCCTGATCTCCGCCTTAGAGGGCTTGTCGCAGTTGATGGGTAGTTCTGTCTCTGCTGGTGGGATGTCTGGTGGTGTTTCAGGGATGGGGCGATTTAACAACTCCCTGAAGTGTTCTGCCCAGCGCTTCAGCTGTTCCTCAGTTGTTGTCAGTGGGTGCCCGTTCTTGTCCTTCACTGGTTTGTCTGTCTGCTGAAATTTGCCCGCGAGCTTCTTGGTCACCTGGTACAGGTCTTTTAGATTCCCTTTTCGGGCTGCTTCCTCTGCTTGACTGGCCAGGTTGTCGATCTAGTCCCTCTTGTCCTTCCTGGTGCTCCTCTTCACTTCTCTGTCAGCTGCTGTGTATTCCTCTTGTGCCTTTGCCTTAGCTCTTCTTGTTCGGCTCGTGTTCGGTGCAGTTTTCTTCTCTTTCCTAACTTCCAGCTTCTGGATGGTATCAGCAGAGATCCATTCCTTATGTTGGGTCTTTCTCTTGCCAAGGACCTCTTCGCATGTGTCGTGCCAAAGTTTCTTGCTGTGTTCCCAGTGTGTCTCGATGTCCATTTCACTGTCTTCTATCAGGTCTTGCAGTGGCTGGAACCTGTTGGAAAGGCTGATCCGGAATGCTGCTTGTGTGTCTGTGTTCCTGAGTAGTCCAACTTTGTACCTGGTCCGTGTGTTGTTGGCGTTGGTGTGCCTCTTAAGCCGAAGTCTCAATGTTGTTGCAAGAAGGTGGTGGTCTGATGATACATCGGCACCCCTCATCACGCGCACATCCCGCCACGATCTCCTGAACTTCCGGCTGATGCAGATGTGATCAATCTGGTTCTCCGTGACATGGTCCGGCGATCTCCATGTGGCCTTGTGGATGCGCTTGTGTGGAAAAATGCTGCCTCCTATCACGAACTGGTTCAGGGCACAAAAGTTTGCAAAGCGCTCGCCATTTTCGTTCATCTGTCCCAGTCCATGTGTTCCCATGGTGTCCTCGTAGCCTGTGTTGTCTGATCCAGTCTTGGCGTTGAAGTCTCCCATCAGTATGGTCATGTCCTTGGCTCCTCCTCTATCTATCACTGTCTGCAGTTGTTGGTAGAAGTCATCTTTTTTCTCCTCTTCCGCATCATTGGTGGGAGCGTAGCACTGGATGATGTTCAGCTTGATGTCTGTTTTCTTGGTGATGAATTTGGCTGTGATGATGCGGGAGTTGACAGGTTCCCAGCCGATGAGTGCCCGCTGTGCCTCCGGTGCCAGCATCAGGGCCACGCCCTCAGTGTGGGGGGCTCCATCCTCTGTGTGTCCAGAGTACAGCAATTGCTCTCCCGATGAAAATCTCAGCTGTCCTGTCTGTAGCCACCTTGTCTCACTCAGTCCCAGTACTCCTATCTTGTAGTTCTTCATCTCTCTTGCTACTTGTATGGTCCTTCCTACTTCATACATTGTCCTGATGTTCCATGTGGCTACTCTCGTCGTTGTCCTGGGTGTTAGAAGGGGGGTCGGCCTTGCAGCTTCCTTTCGGCTTTCACTGCAATGCGTCATAGGTCTCCGGGATGGAGACCCTTCCTCGCCCAGGTGAATGTCTCTGTTTGTTGCTGTCGATGCTTTTGTAACTTAGTGTTTTTTACAGGTAGGGCTGTTAACCCTACGCAAACCCGTTTAGCCTCTTGGAGAGGTGGTCCACATTCGTCTGACCTCTACCCTTCGACCTGTTCAGCTTGGGTGACCCTGCCAGGAGCATGTGCTCCTGCTGGCATAGTTCTCTGGGTCATTGAGGTACACAAGCCACTACCCCACGACAAGGGGTGGACCATGTAGGGCCTCTCCCCCTTATTTCGCGTTTAACCGGTTTGTAGACCTCGAGCTTCCCTGACTGAGCAGCCCATCATTGTACCGAGACTGTTTTCGTGTTGGATGGTGAGCGTTCTTTTCCTTTTAGTTCTTCTCATTATCGTATTCGTGTGTACATATGTCTTCTTTTTTTTTAAAGAGATAATTTGCGCACCTTCGAGTTTAAACGCGCTTAATCCAAGAATATTTCACAGAAGTCTTTTTTTTTTTTAACAGCTGCGCCTGAAAGTGGCAGGTGCGTTCGAAATGGTATATTTTAATGATAACTAGATCTCTGAATGCAATTCCTTGCAGACATACAGCTGTCTTCGCAGAGAAAAGCTAGCGTCCAGGTTCTTGTCTACACGGACGACATGCAAGCAATGCCGGTTGCGAGTTTCATCTTACTGGTTTTCTTGGGTAAGTATAAAAGGAGCACAGGTAATATGATGATGGATTTTGATGAAAATAGAAAAACATAATAATAATAATAATAATAATAATGGTATTTGAATTGCGCATTTCTCTAGAATAAAACTCAATGCGCCGATTTTTAAATTTTGATATATGTGTGCCAAAGACAATACTCAAGAGGTCATTACTCATGGCCTTACAAGTGTTAGAAGATTTTGTGAAAGTCTGCAAATATCGTGAATAAAAAATACGTGATTCAGAAAAAAAAAATGCCCCGGAATAAAATGCGTTATAAGCATGGATAGCTAGGTCTGATGTGTTGTACTGATTGTCCTCTCAGCTACTAAAACACATTTCAACAACATTGTACAAAACTAAGAACCAACAGAAACGGAAACGGTAATGACTGCGAAGTGGTTACAAGTTAAGGAAATAAAAGCGACACAAAAGGGACAGAAACCACTTAACTTTGACAAAGGACGGCACAGGTCGACGTTTCGGCTTACGCCTTCTTCAGGACATAAACAAATGGGACATAACTTCAACAAACAAACAAAAGGTAACTCTGCGGACGTACTGACATACACGGCGCGGGAAAAAAAACAAACAAACAAAACCAAAAAAAAAAACGGTGGGCGAGAAAAGGACCAGAAAAAATAGTAAAAATATCACAACACCCATCCTTTGGTGACAAAAGACCATGGACTGTGTGTGAAAAAAAAAATGTTGGGCAGAAAAGAACAAAAAAGAATAGTGAAAATTAGCAATCACAACACCTATTTTCACTATTCTTTTTTGTTCTTTTCTGCCCAACATTTTTTTTTTTCACACACAGTCCATGGTCTTTTGTCACCAAAGGATGGGTGTTGTGATATTTTTACTATTTTTTCTGGTCCTTTTCTCGCCCACCGTTTTTTTTTTTTTTTTTTTTTTTCCCGCGCCGTGTATGTCAGTACGTCCGCAGAGTTACCTTTTGTTTGTTTGTTGAAGTTATGTCCCATTTGTTTATGTCCTGAAGAAGGCGTAAGCCGAAACGTCGACCTGTGCCGTCCTTTGTCAAAGTTAAGTGGTTTCTGTCCCTTTTGTGTCGCTTTTATTTGTTTAAGAACCAACAGATATCAAGAGACTTCTTGTGGAATTTATGTCATTTAAAATAATAATTTAAAAAAAAATCCTTTCCACGCTTGTTTTCACAAGGGTACTCGGTGGTGGCGTTTCCGAGTGGAGCCCCGTTCGACACGTGTCTGGCCATGTACCCGAAACATTCCAGCCTTGAGAAACAGCAGGGGCAAGCACCGTACACTATTACTCTATCCAGCGCCACTTACCGGCCGGGACAAAACATCACCAGTAAGATTTTTTTTTATCTTACGTAACGCCACGGCCGAAATCTCGTCTTTCTGGATCACAGAGCTTAAAGTTGAAGAGGTTTTCTGCCGAAACACGAAGAATTGTAGAAAGGACAAAATTTTCTCCTTTTTTTTCTGTTTTTCCCACTGTGTGTGTGTGTTTTTTTTAATTTTTTTTTTGTTTAAAGACGCCGTTTATCCTACAGTCACCATCACTGTAAATGAAGGTTATTCAAGGTCAATGCCAGTCTAGTCTAGTTTAATTTGAACACCCATCACTCCCCCAGCCAATGTATCAGCTAACAGACATGTACACATTTACCGACACACACACTCTCTCTCTCTCTCTCCCTCTCTCTCTCTCTCTCTCTGACAGTAACTGTGAGCGCCGACGACGGGAGGGTGATACGGGGGATCCAGACAAACGCGAGACGTACTGACGTCAACAGGAATGACATAGTCGGCACCTTCGTTGATTGGCCAGACTCAAAGGTCAAGGTCCTCAGCTGCTTCCTCTCTTCAAATGTGAGTCTAAACTTTGTTTAAAAGATAAAAACTGAAGTGCTGTGCCTACTTTCTTTAAGTGGGAGGTGCCTGGATATAAAACTGAGTACGTTCACTTCTTGGCTGATTCATAAAACACAAGACATGAATAATAGAAGTTATTATCTGGGGTTTAACTGTTATTGCATGCATTTGCATTTGATTTCTATTTTTAGTTCCAGAGAGAGAGAGAGAGAGAGAGAGAGAGAGAGAGAGAGAGAGAGGAGAATTTACATGTACATTGAATGCTGCGTTGATTTGTAAGTGTAATGCTTCAATATGTTTGAACTGTGATTGTGTGAGATGGCTTTTCTGTGGCCAAAACAATTTTATGTTGTTTTTATTGATGTGGAATCTTAAATTTTTCGTTCTTATTTTCTTTTGGGCTGTGAGCACAAAGACGATTTTTCATTTTATACCTGATATTTCATGGACACAAGCATTTTTGATCAAGTTTGAATTGAATTGAATTGAACTAGCAGAAATGTCGTTGAAATGTTTATTGAAACACAAGAATAAATACGTTTCTAGGTTTCTCTTGAACAATTTTATGCATTATATTCCATTTTCTTGGACGGTAAACTTAGCTCGAAGAATATTACACAAAATAACTCTAATGACCAAAAGGACTGCACTCGAATGACCAAAGGGACTGCACTCTAATGACCAAAGGGACTGCACTGAATTGTGATCCAAACCCTCTTTTTGTAATTGTAACACCATCATCCGTGCATAAAATACTATAAAAGCATAATCATAATCATAGTTTAATGTGAGGCAATGCCAATGCCTATTTCTCTTATATTGTGTTTTAGCCAGTGACTGAGTGTGTGAATGTGTATGTGTATTTCCATGGTATGTTCGTGTATACATGTGTTTTTTTATCAAGAGGAGCAAAGCAAATTCTTCATAATTGTAACTAAGAAGCAAATAAATCTATCTTATCTTATCTTTCACTCACCTACGTACATGTATGATGTATGTTCGATATGATTAATTGATGGTACTGCCTCTGTACG
The DNA here is from genome assembly GCA_018292915.2 of Batillaria attramentaria. Classification (NCBI taxonomy): domain Eukaryota; kingdom Metazoa; phylum Mollusca; class Gastropoda; family Batillariidae; genus Batillaria; species Batillaria attramentaria. The sequence continues at coordinate 413,300 of JACVVK020000306.1, read as the reverse complement.
TCTACCATCGTGTTCGCAGGCTAACTGTGGAGCTTCCATCCTGTTGCAGAATATGATCACACACAAAACCAACATGCCCGTGACTGAGGTGCAGCTGGTGTGGCGAGCGCCGGATGAAAACATCGGACCTATTTTCTTCTTGTAAGCGAACATAATGAAATAGGGTGGAATTTTAAGATAAGATAAGATAAGATAAGATATGCGGAAATTAATGTCTGCTCACTGAAAACGTACAACGATATGACAATACGATACATTAACATTCTGCACACACACACACACACACACACACACACACACACACACACACACACACACACACACACACACCTCCCCCGCTCCTTCACTCCTCATTTAGACAGACTGATCACAGCAAAACAGGCGTACCTGCAACGAGGACAGGCCACATATATACTGATACATGTGTAATCTGAACCGGCTTTAGAACCTGAAGGCAGTTCCCTGTCTAATGGAGCCGGTACTTTCGAGGCTGGAGAACCCAATTCCTTTACAAAATGGCGTTATGTAGGGCGGCCACCAATCTAGCCAAGGTCATTCCTTTTCTGTGGTTCCTTGTGTCGTTGTTGCACGTAACATTAGCAAACCTTCTAAGTGAAGTCTCACTTCTTTTGGGAAGCATTTGACTAGTTTTTGCTTAGCACTGCCCCCTCAATCACCTCCTTCCCCCAAGCTCCTTTCTGCCGTTCTGCTTCTTGTGTGTGTGTGTGTGTGTGTGTGTGTGTGTGTGCGTGCGTGCGTGCGTGCGTGCGTGCGTGCGTGTGTGTGTGTGTGTGTGTGTGTGTGTGTGTGTGTGTGTGTGCGTGCGTGCGTGCGTGCGTGCGTGCGTGCGTGCGTGTGTGTGTGTGTGTGTGTGTGTGTGTGTGTGTGTGTGTGTGTGTGTGTGTGTGTGTGTGTGTTCTGTTGTTGTTAAGCGCCTAGAATTTCTGGCATAGGCGCTATACAAATTCCCCATATAGTATTAGTACTACTACTACTACTACTGCTGCTGCTGCTTATTAGTATTAGTATTATCATAAATACGGATATTCCTTGATTTCCACAAACCACTGTCGATTATAAACGACGGTCTCGTAGCATTCCAGATCTCCCCAGAAGGTAAATAAACAATAATCACGGACTTATAACTATGACTTGTGGTTTCTTGTGTGAACAGAGTGACATTGCTTGAGAGTTACACGGTGTTCTGGCACGGATTATCATCACCCCGCCTGGAGCCGGAGGACCCGACCAGTGTTATCCTACCATCTGTACAGGTTAGTGCCGAAACTGGTAGCTGATGTATAGTCCTAGTGTAATAATGATAATAAAGGGTGTTTGTGGCGCCCCATCTCACAAGAGCTCAGGGCGCTTACATAAACTACACATAACATACAAAAAAAACAACAAAAAACAAAACAAAACAAAACATAAACGTATATAACGTACAACACACACTAGTAACGACCTGCCTTGTTACCTGAAGTGGTGGTGGTGTTTGAGGTAGACGAAGACCACTGCAGTCATCTGGGCCCGCATGTAAAACTCGAGGTTAAGTTAACCCACGGCTACGGGCAAAATTCTTTGCCCCGAGTGGGACTCGAACCCCTGACCTCTCGCATTGGTGACAAGTCTCTTAACCACCAGACCACCAACCGCCCCAATCAATGAATAATTAAAGTATTCTTTATGTGTTTTATTTCGAGGCGGAGACCGTCAACACGAGTTTTGCTCCTATTGACTGGAGTGAGTGCGGGAAGACCAAAGGCTGTCTGCTATACCCGCGACACTGTAGCGGAGCGGATTGTTACGCTGCTGTCACCTTCACTCGTGGGCCAGACGGTTACACGTTCGAGATTTTGGGCGAGGGTGAAGGATACATCTCTCTTGGATTCTCCTACGACAAGAAAATGGTAAAAAAAAAAAAGTTGTCCCCGACTCTACACACGCTTCCCCACCACTCGCCCCCCCCCCTCCTCCCCTCCACCCCCACCCCAAACTTGAAGGTGCAGTTTACAAAATCAGACGTTTAAATGTTCGAATGCCAGCTGGGAGGAAAGAAATCTCCTTCACTTCACAATTCAAATAAAAAAGGCGAGATTAACCGCATGGTAAAGATATAATAATAATTACGCCCCCCTTCCTCCCCCCAGTCTCCCCCCCCCCCAGGGGGGGGGGGGGGTTAAGGATATGCACGGGGAAAATACTTGTACATTGTACCACTACCTTTTTTTTTTTTGGGTGAGCGGGGGAGGGGAGGGAACCTATGCCTTCAGGCCTTTGACTCAGGCTGTGTTCTGCGATGTGTGTGTGTGTGTGTGTGTGTGTGTGTGTGTGTGTGTGTGTGTGTGTGTGTGTGTGTGTGTGTGTGTGTGTGTGTGTGTGTCCGTCGGTGGGAGGGGTGATAGGAATGGGAATGGAGTGATATTTCTATTGGTCTTAGCTATGTGATTAGCGGTAATTCTTACTTAAGTCAAGGTTAGTTTAACGTAATTTAAACCACAAATAACTGTCTTAACATGATTGGATACATTCTTATGCGGTGATCACGATTGTATTATTTGCATGCTTTTTACGTTTTATGTGTATGTTCTACACGTGTTGCAAAGCGATTTTCTCAATTCTGGGACAAATAAAACTGACTTGACTTGACTATCGCAGACAAATTATTTCTTGCTTCCCAGCTAACAAATTGTCTGTTATTCAGGGTGACGACCAGACCCTCAGCTGCACGGCCCAGGGTGACCGCGTGACCGTCCAGAATGGCTACAACCATAAGGGGCTTTGGAACGAGTGGCAACAGGGGGTGAGCGAACAACACAACAACACTGACAGCCAAACAAACAAACAAAACAAAAATCCCACCTCAGCCACCACACACACTACTACCAACAGCCAAACTGTTTCTCGTTGTGTGTTTACGGTGGATGGTGTTTCAAACTTTTGTGTTGTAATGGAAGAATTCCCTCAGGAACCCAAATCCACAAATTTCCCGTCTCTCGTGTATATCTCTCATGTTTCTCGTGTACAAATTTCCTATCTCTCGGGTAGAGGTATGCTATCTCTCGTTTGCAAATTCCTATACCGGCCCCCGTAGTGTAGTGGTTAGCACTTCGGATCATGGACCGGGAGACCCGGGTTCGAATCCCAGCCGAGGCAAGCGGGATTTTTCCAACCTAGGTCGGCTCCTACCCAGAGCGGGTGTGCTATGGGCCCAATGGGGAGGCTGTTGCCACACAGCCGAGATTCACCCACTCCACGGGTCCGACTTTGGGGGTGCTTCCCTTTGTATGACACGTCTTATGATGTGGATGATTACACGGCCGGCACCGCAGGTGCCGTAGTTCCCGGGCCTGGTTAATGCCGGGATATTTATGACAGGAAGCGTGGAATGCGGCCCTGTCCCGCAGTCCCAAACCACATGGACCTCCATAGCATCATCATACTATCATCCTCATCTCCATCATCATGTATAATAAAAATTGTCCCAGCTTGCGAGTCCTCCGTGGCTGGCAAAGAGTTGGGGCAGCAAAAAAAATAAATTAAAAAAATCCTATATCTCGTGTAGAAATCTCCCATCTCTCGTGTTCAAATTTCCCGTCTCGTGTGCACGTTCCTATCTCTCTTGTGCAAACTTCGTACCTGTCGTCTACAAATTTTCTATCTCTCGGGTACAAATTTCCTGTCTCCAGTGTACAAATTTCCTATATCTCATGTACAAGTTCCTATCTCTCGATTACAATATCAGTCGTCTACAAATTTTTCGGGTAGATATTTCCTATTTCTCGTGTACAAATTCACTATCTCTCGTGTAGAAATTTCCTATCCCTCGTGTACAAATTTCTTATCTCGTGTACAAACGTCCTATCTCTCTTGTACCAATTTATTATCTGTCCTGTACAAATTTCATATCTCTTGGGTAGACATTTCCTATCTGTCGTCTACAAATTTCCTATTTCTCGTGTACAAATTTCCTATCTCTCGGGCTGGAAATGTCCTATCTTTAGTGGGTGGATTATGTGCATGGATCCTTTTTGGGGTTTTGTTTTTCTTCCCTTGAACTTCTTGCGCTCACTGCATGGTCTTCCACCTGTACAGATGGAGCTGCGCAACCTCCAGACGAAACAGGAGGACGGGAAAATCTACTGCCGCTTCACTCGTCCCGAGTCCATGGATGTCGTCTATTACCACGCACCCTACGACCCACCGGAAATCTTCACCTTTGACCTGCAGATCGACTTCTATGTCTTCATCGCCTGGGGTTACACTTATCAAGGTGGGTTCAGGCACGTTTTCAGTTCATTCAGCGCGGGTCCGCTGTGATCAACTGTGAACGACTTTTGCCTCAGTTTATCCCAGAAAAATCCAGTCCAGTCTGTTCCAATCCAGTGTCCATTTTTATATACCGCGGAAGTGCTCCATGAAAGCATTTCTTGCTTCTTGCGTTTAAAGAAACAAAATAAAACAAAAACAGCAGAGGGGGATGGGGGGTATTTGGGAGTTTAACATCCTTTTCCACCACATACGGGTGATATCAAAGACGGGGCAACGATGAAAAAGCCAGCACAAATATTTGGCCCCAGCCGGGATTCGAACTCACGACCCGAGCATTCATTAGAAGTCCAACGCTCTACCATTCGGCCACCCCGGCTCCCCCCAAAACAGCAGAGAGAAAGACGGATAATAGTAGATGCAGAGAAAGAAGAAGGTTTGCTTTAGTTGGCACTGTCCAGTCCGTCTGAGGTTGCAGAGATGGTCGAGTTTGCAGGGCGCTTCTGAACTACTGGACGTTAGCAGCTTTTTGAAGAGGATCTTGAAGAATAAAACTCCAGAACTATCTTTGTTGTTTACTAATGTTACCATGGATGGGATTGGCAAGGCGGTACTTGAAATGTGAGGCGCAAAGAGATATGGGTGTGGTGCAGCCTTGAACTTTCAGTGTTTGAGGTTTGAGTGTCTGTCGAACCCATTTCCTCGTGGCAGCTCGTCCATACGTGTCAACGGTGTGTGTGTGTGTGTGTGTGTGTGTGTGTGTGTGTGTGTGTGTGTGTGTGTGTGTGTGTGTGTGTGTGTGTACGTGCGTGCGTGCGTGCGTGCGTGTTACAGATACCGACGTGATGAGGATCCACCAGGAGATGCCCGTCATATCTGACAACAAGATCAACTTCCGTCGCTTTGACGTCTACCGCGGTAGTGTCATGACCTACCAAAAACAAATTCACGGTAAAATATTACACATTGCCTTCCAATTTTCTCAGTGTCATCAAAGCTGAGGAACGGGTCCAGATTGTTTGGTTTATTTCTGATAGTCCCCCACAGAGCTTTGCTGAGAAGCTGAACAATTGTAAGCAGAGCTGGCCGATAAAAGTTCCACACAAAACTACACTACATCATCGAGGTGACGCAACCTGACAGCAGAGCTTGCGCCTAATTACCGTTGCCAGTGTTATGCACCCTACAGCTCGTCAACATCCCAGTACTTCTAAGCAAGAAAAGTTTCCTGTGATTTTATATACTATGTTGCCACAAGTCCGCATTGCCATCATGAAACCGCCCAAAGCTCTTGCCAGCTGCACGTTCAATTTTCACAGTTCTGGGCCACGTTCAGTTCTGAACTTTTGATCAATGTAATTTATACCATTTGCTGTCTATTGTACAGTTTACATGAATATCAGATATTTATGATACTCACGTTGCAGCATCGCTGATGGTTGTGGCGTGGATGGCCATGGCAGGGCTGACGGTAGTATTGTCGCGTCACTTCCGGGACGGAGACGGAGCCACCTACCTTTGCGGCGTACAACTCTGGTTTCAGGTACATTTTGTCAAGTCCAATTGATTTGTGATGAACGCGATATAGACTGTGATGAACAAGATGCGTAGTTCACACTATGAGTAAGCACATGTTTATTATCCGCGCTTCAAGTACGATAAGCCTAAAGGCCGTTCTTAACCGGGCGAACCACCAGTCTGGCGAACTTGTTCGGCGAACTGTGTATTGTATACGAACAGGGCAAGCGCGCACACGTACATAGTTCCAAAGGTTCGGCCGGACTAGTTCTCTTTCTTAACCGACCGTTAATGATATGCATACGTCATCGCCCGAACAAGACGGACTCGGAAGTTGAGACAACCGTAAACAACCAAAATGGCCGCCTTCGTAGATCGAGACGACCAGGCATTTGCGGTAGTTATCGTTTTGAGTGAACTCTTGGAAGCCGAGGAAGAGGAGAAAAGAGGAAAAGAGCGCAAGAGAGGGAAATGTGAAGTGAGTCGATAGCCGCCATGCCGTCCGCCATTTTCCTCAACTTTGTACATGCGCACAACAGCTCTCCCCGAGCAACCAATCAGAGCGCAGGATCGGCCAAAGGATCGCGAGGGTTCCCACAACACGCTGTGCAGACCTCGAACCTAGTTCGGCGAACCTTTCGAACCAGGGTTTGCGCACAAGTATTTGGTCGGTTAAGAATCTAGTTCGCCGTACTCCTCGAACCTAGTTCGCGAACCAAAAGTCCGCCCGGTTAAGAACGGCCTTAAAGTTTCACAGGCACACTCTGTATTGCTTTGTGAAAGGAAGAAGCGTTTGGTGAAACACATTCAGTTGTTGAAATATTATGATCTGTTAAGAGCCCGAACCTAGCCACCTCCTCCCCGCTATGTGATAAGACTTGTTAAAAAGAACAAGCTACTGCACACAAGTAGGAGCCACATCAAGCTACTATCACGCAAAGCGTGGGCCTTCACGCTAGGACCAGTACCGCTGTAGACTGCATAATAGTGGCTTGAAGCGGCTTCTAGTGGTCTGAAGATTTCAAGTAAAATTGAGATTTCTTTTTGTTTTTGTTCCTTCCCTTTTTTTTTCTTTTTTTTCTTTTTCTTTTCTTCTTTTATCCATTTTCCTTCTGGATGTATATCTACATGTAAAATGTCAAAAAAACAAGAATAAAGGAGAAAAAAAAAATTGAGATTTCTTCACGGGCTTTTAAGAGTTGTAGTCTATAGACTTCCACCACCTGTCCAGGTTCCCATTCTCTGTTCTCCACGGACCCAGAACTTTTACTTTCTTTACTCTCTCGCGTTTCAATGCGCTTCAGTGACTGGTGTAGTCAAAGTTTTTTTGCTTTTGACAGCTTCATCGTCTGTGCGCCATCTTGGTGTTTCTGCTGACTGCGGGAGGGCTGGCAATGATTCTGGTTCTGCTGGAGGGGAAAATTACGGAGGTACGTGTGTGTGTGTGTGTGTGTGTGTGTGTGTGTGTGTGTGTGTGTGTGTGTGTGTGTGTGTGTGTGTGTGTGTGTGTGTGTGTGTGTGTTTAATATATCTGAGTTGAGTTTTAAATTCTCAATACGTCTGTCAGGCAAACAACGAAATAGTCCTTGTTGCTTGCGCGGCGTAAAGCCCTAACTAAGTAATTGACTGATTAACTAACTAACTAACTAACTAACTAACTAACTAACTAACTAACTAACTAACTAACTAACTAACTAACTAACTAACTAACTAACTAACTAACTAACTAACTGTCAGGCAAACAACAACACCGTGGAAAGCATTTCATCGAATGCGCTTTATCCTTGCAGCCGCACCAGTCACTTGGGGGTACAGTATAGCATCTGAAACCATTGTGGTGACTCTGGCTGGTGTATGATTATGTTGTCGTACGTAGATAGAAACGTACCGCGTACTGAGCAGACGACCTTATCTTTATAATATAATAATAATAATAATGAGTAGTGTATAGGCGCTTTACCCAATTTCATGAATCGGCTCAAAGCGCCGCGAACTGAACCCAACACGCACGCTCACGTGAATCACACACATTCTCTTACACACTGGACATAAACACATTACAGTCACATGGTGCGAAGGGTCAGCTCAGCTATTTAAATTTCGGAATTTAGAATTGCATTTATTTTTTCAAGTTTGATGGGCTGAACATTTCCAAAGCAGAGGGGGAGGAAACCGGAGTACCCGGAAAGAACCCCCGACGATCGGCCCGAATGAAAGGTGCCACATACGAGAAGGCAAAATTATTTGCCCCGAGTGGGACTCGAACCCCTGACCTTTCGCACTGGTTACAAGTCTCTTAACCACTAGACCACCGACCGCCCCTTTGGTTGCGGACTGAAGACTAACTAGACAGCGCCGATAGGGACTTTGTCGATCGGTTTGTAGTACAGGTGTGGAAGCGTTAGGCCAGAGAAAGTCACATCAATTTTCTCTACTATTGGAAGCCGCAAAGTCACGAAACTGGTCGCAGTGGCCAAAAGGAACGTCTGCTCGTTTGGCAAACAGGTTTAGAGCTTTGTAAATGGGAGTTTTCCCCCCTCATTGCAAACATAGAGACTTTGAGGCCTTTTTGTCCAACACGAAGGCAGTTTCAAGGATGGGGAAAGTGGGAAACAAGTGTGTGTGTGTGTGTGTGTGTGTGTGTGTGTGTGTGTGTGTGTGTGTGTGTGTGTGTGTGTGTGTGTGTGTGTGTGTGCGCGCGCGCGCGTGCGTGCAGGCGTGCGTGCGTGCATGTGTAACCTGTCTCAGCTCTTTGCTAGGAAAGGGTTCGGTCGGAGGCTGGGACAATTTTTCTTATGTGTGACGATGAGGGCGAGGGCGGTGTATGCTTCAAAATTCACACCCGAATTTTTATTTCCAGAATGAAGCAGCTTACAACCACGCATGCGTTGGTTTCACGGTGGTGGCGCTGGTGTGCGCGCAAGTGGTGTCGGGACTGCTGCGACCGTCACGTGACTCGCGCTTCCGTGTAGTGTATAACTACGTCCACATGCTTCTCGGAAAGTCTGCGCAGATCCTGTCTGGTGAGACACTGGCAGCATAAAAGTTGGAATTCTCATCTTTAATTATCATGTCAGATGTTCTTCCGCGGATGCACACATTTTTTGTTGTTGTTTTCTTATTTATTTATTTGTTTGATTTGAATTTTTTTTTTGGGGGGGGAGGGGGAGGGGGGACTGGAGGGGGTATGTTTGAATTTATTTTGGAATATAGTTGGCTCTTTCAAGCTTTCACTTGTTCCTACAAAAGACGTTCTTGGGTCTGCAAAATTGTGATTTCATCTGAAAAGGTGGGTTAGCCCATCGCCTTTAGTTTTCTGACAGGGTTTGGTGGTTCAGTCAGTTCAGTTACCGCGGGTTTGCGGGCTGCTAGTTTTGTTCTCTTTGTCGCTCTTAAGGCGCGTCTTAACTATAGCGATCAACCCCGAAGACCGAACAAAAAACGCTTCGCCCGAAACATTTTGGGGCCTCGCGAAGCGATTTTGGGCTGTTTGGGCTTCGCTCAACATGTTATGCGAACATTCGCGATCAACCCCGAATGATTTCGCCAGACGCTATCTGATTGGCTGGTCCAGATTCGCCAGCTATCTGATTTCAAGATGGCGGAGGGTCGCGCTCGCACATGGCCGGTGTCGGTTCAAAGTTACAAGCATTAATATTTCGGCAATGAAGAAGTTTCTTGGTGCTGCTGGAATACATTGATTAGTAAGGATAGTGTACATTTGACTTACAATGTTACAGGTGAAGTAAGAATGCGAAATATCTGTAATTACAGCGTTTTTGCTTCGCATGCTAACGCCGTCTGCTCGCGTGGAGGCTCAGTCGCCGCGTCGTCACATGAGTACCGAGTCAACGTTCTAGTCGCTGATATTTCAGGCATCTATAACTTTCATGGCTCACTTGCGTCACTCTGATTACTGAGGTAGTGTAGAATTTTGATTTTGTTTGCTAAAATTGATGCAAAACCGCGACATTGTTGTTGGTATGACGTTTTTCTTCCGCCGTGTGCTGGTGACCGTCTGCTACGCCGGTGTACCGGCTTGTAACTGTCTGTCGGTTCAGTGGTTTCGTTGGTGATTATTTCGGTTTTTGATGCAATTCATGGTGCAGTTGGGTCACATTGATTAGTTCAGATAGTGCCCTTTTGAGTGCGTAAAGCCATGTTGTCGTGTAACCCCTTGATTTCCCTCAACAGCTACAGTTGCTACGAGACGCACTTCACTGGTAAGCGCACAATCGGCGCCATTGCTATTTTCCTTCGGTCACATGTCACGAATGTTTGACGCCTAGTTAGTACGTGGAGGCCACGCCGAATGAAGCCGAAGAAGTTCGGTTGTCATCGCCGAGGACTTCTTCGGCTATAGTTAAGACGCGCCTTTAGACTAGTAGAAGGTAAGTACTGACACCCACGTGTTTTTGTTTTGTTTGGGTTTTTTGTTTGTTTGTTTGTTTGTTTTGTTTGTAGTGGTGAGTTAAGTGCAAACAGAGGAAATATAACTTCTTATCTTTTGTACTAAAGGTGGTTGACTTAAAACCCTTGGACTCGCACTACTTAGAACTTAGGGAAAATGCATACACAGAGCTAAACAGTCGCAATGCCTTTGCCACCCTTTCAGCTGTGGCGCTGTTGCTGGCCTTCCAGTGGGAGTGGGAGCCGCGTGTGATGCGGGAGATGGGGGTCACGGTGGTTGGGGTCTGGATCGCCGTGCAGATCGTTGAGGAGATCCTGCTGGAGATACGACGCTGCTGCTTTGCAAGTAAGTGTCATGTAAAGGGCACGTGATAAGTGTTTTTTTTTTCTTCCCAAGAACAAAATCGCAGTTAAAATAGTAGCGACTACTTTCATGGCGCCTATCCTTCGCCAAGCTGTAAGGTATGGTGTTTTTAAAGGTAATGTTTTTGTGATTTTATGCAAAGAGTATAGACAACGTCTATTCTCTTAAAAAAAATCACTGCGGTGTTTATTGTCAGTTGAAATTTATGCTCCAAACACATTCGCCCAGCAGCCACGACAAACAAACAAGCACAAAGATTGATGGGGAGAGAGGGGGGGGGGGGATGCTCCATCTTTGCTCCGCCAACTTCTGCTTTGGAACAGTTTCGCTCGTGAGTGCGCCTGTACGCTCGAAATACTCTATCTTGACGATTAGTACAGCTCTTAATGCGACACAATGTTGTTTACACTTTGCGCGAGCATCACAGATGCTATTGAAGTTTGATTAATTGATTGAGTGATTGACTGACCGACCGACCGATTGACCGACTGACTGACTGACTGCGTGATTGCCTGATTTAAGTGATTTCACTGAGGCTGATGTAACTAGTTAGTTCCCCCCCCCTCCCCCCCCCTCCCCCTGCATTTTCAGGGCGAACAAAGGCGGTGGATATCAACCTGGACAACGACCCGACAGAGAAACAGGAAGTCCGACGGAACCCCAGCTCCCTTCCCATCATCCTGTACCTTCTCGTGCCCCTCGCTGCCGGCTCGGCGGGGCTGTGCTGTATTCTGCTTTTTTGAACGGCCCACGGGTAGCCAGCTGCCCGTGTGCAGCGCCGGAGAGTTCTTGTCAATTGACATACATGTAGCCATGATTGACAAGTCAGGGCAGCCAATCACAGTGCACCACTACTACGTGTGGGAGTGTCTCACTCTGTCCTAGTATTCGAGGGTTCCCTGCCAGAACGTCCTATCTCTCTTCTTTGTATCTGTATCGATGGCAGGGAAGCCTCGATTTGCTTGACAAAGCTGGCGTGTACTGACAAAACACAGTACATTCATGACGTCCTTTTGTGGGAAAAAAAAAGACCATTACGTCAATGCCTTTCATCTTGGAATCACCCTTTCCCCCCCTCAAATGGCGCCTAGGAGATGATAAGTTGCAATATTTGCTGTATATGCGCTTAGTATTTACCTAGTTGTAATTGCTATTTGTTTTCTACGCTTTTTTTAACCGGGAGTTCGAGAAATTAGCATGAAGGTGCAGCGTCTCCTGCATGTCCTAGGTTTATATTGCCGAGTAGATCAGTTTGCATCCTTTGTCCAACGATACATTTTGTTTTCTTGTAGTGCAAGCACACTCAGCCGCGAATTAGTTTTTGTGGCTTGCGCGGCTTTAAGCCCTAAAAACTCACCCACTCACTCCCCCCCCCCCCCCCCCAAATGACGTCGTGGACTTACCGTGTTGTGCCACTGCACGGCAGAAGGAAAGTCAGATGGGTTGCCATCGAGAATCAGAGAGCGTGGTTACGGTCCTGTGGGCTGCATGTAACATGTAATTTCAGTGACGATCGCCGGGCGCTGGTCGTTTCTAGCGCTGTCAGTGCAGTAGAGCGCCACTGGCACTTTTAACGGTAACCACTAAATGAAGGAATAACATGGTCCATTCACGGTAAACACTAAACGGAAGTAGTAGTAGTAGTAGTAGTAGTAGTAGTAGTAGTAGTAGTAGTACTACTACTACTACTACTACTACTACTACTACTACTACTACTACTACTACTACTAGCTCTAAGCGCCTTACGAGCTTAAAACGGCAAAAAATGTTTAAAAACTTTTGTGAAAAAACAAAACAAAACCAGAAAGCAACGCATTCTCTCAAGCTACTCTAGACGAATAACAGATTATAAAGTTAAAAAAAAAACAAAACCCACAGATTACGAACAGAAATCATTCGTGAAATACATGTACAAAAAAAGGACCAGCAGAGACAAAACACAAATGATTTAAAACAAAGACCAAAAACAAAGAAGAAAGTAATCAGAAAAAAACACAAGTGAAATAAAAACAGTGGTAAAAACTAAAAACAAAAGCATAGATTGGACAGGCGTAACATGGTCCATTTACGGTAAACACGAAATGAAGGAATAACATGGTCTACATAGTCTTCCCGGCAAAATCTCTGGAACGTGGTACTGAATATAGCTCGCAGCGATTCCATTGATTTCTCTTTTTTTATAGTTTAAAACCTGACAGAAGGAACCACGACGGTTCTTGTACATTCTGACGCCGAACATCATTGATTTTTCGTTTTGAGAAAGGTGATTTATTTTTCTTGAAGCTATTGGTGCCAATTAGTTGAGAATGAACCCACCTGGGCCCGTATGTAAAACTCAAGGTTAATTTAAGCCACGGCTACGGGCCTAACCCAGACTAGGACAAAAGAAACCCCAAAACAAAATTAAATAAAAAAAGGAAGCGAAGCAAAAAAGACAAAAATCCTTCTATAACGGCATAGGCACCTTGCTGGAATGCTTTAAAACAAAAACACAACAGAGAATTTAACCCTAGAGCTAGTTTAGGGTTAAATTCTCTGTTGTCTTTTTGTTTTAAAGCAGGAAGCGGGTCCATTCCAGCAAGGTGCCTATGCCGTTATAAAAGGATATAGAAGGAAGCTAGTTTAGTTCGAGGTTAGACTCTGACCCGGGGCTAAACTTCCTAACCCCGACTTTTACATGCGGGCCCTGGGCACGTACAGCCTTTCACAGGCTTTCACTCATAGTATGACCGTAAAGCGAAAGACGGGCAGCGTAAAACCCTAACTAACTAACTAACTCGCCCAGCGTCTTAACCGCGTCAGTGAGTACACATCTGTTGGCTCAGTGCCAGCATTTGAGATGATGCCACACCGCAGGTTTCTTTAAGCTGTGCGATGCCAGATACCATGTAAACAGCCCAGAACGATATGTGAGTATAAACAAATCATAAAAATTGCCCCGTGAAGACTAACTACTCCCAGCGCATGGGTGCATTCAAATGCGCAACTGTTCCATAACAGAACTAAATTTATTTGTTTTCTGTGAAGCAGAGCACGCTTGGAAAATGCGCGTTTAAGCACCCGAAATGGTGAACTCGGTGATGGACACTAAAGCATTGCTGTTCAGTGTCTGTTTTCGTACGAATCCCGCGCGTCTCGCAATGCAGTGAATGCCTTGAATTAAGCATTAGAAATGGTAGAGTGTGTACCTGGACAGAAAACCGGACATGGACACACGCATCGCTCTATTACTGTTTTTTTCTTCTGCACAATGCTTGCGCGTGTCACAGTGTCTTCTCACTTGGCTGCTGTCATATTCACGCGTGCTGTAAACCGCACGCTGCACTTTAGGCTCAAGTTACACTGGAAAGAAAAAAGCACGGTTTAGTCCGAACGGACATCGAACACGACCGAACACGGCGTTTTTCTGTGTTCCTCGTGTGACATGGGGCCAAGACATGTCTTCGCTCTAACATTTACGGCTCGTTTTCGAGACCGAAACGTCTACCGTGTGACACGAGCCTTAGCGGCACAAGTATACATAAGCACCAAGACGCTTCGGCAGCGGTTCTGAAAGTGTCTTTTCGGGGAAGATGACAGCATCAACTGACCAAGACCTACGGGATAAAGCTCTTTGTGTTCGTTTATTTCTCAGGACCTAGCGGACGGATAATGCTGATTTTGTCACAGTAAACGCTGACTGTGAAGAAAGGAGGTCGGTAAATGCAATCACCGCCAGTCGTTGTTGTGTGGAAGCTTTAGGACCCTTTCAGCTGCAGAGACATTTGACTGATTAGCCACAAAATGCACTCTCTGTACAAGCCTGTTAGTCTGATGTCATTGCTGCACTGGTAGGAGATAGATGCTTATTTTTAGAAGCTATCAAGCTCGTATCATCCAGTCTTTCAGAAGGTCTCTTCCATTGAGGCCGACTGGCAGTGCCAGACACAGCAAATCTCCCTCTTCCATTTTTTTCTACTGAATTTCTGAGCGGGCCGAGCATGAACAATTCTCACGGAGTAACAAGTAACGCGGTTTACTAGTGGACACTGGACTGGACTGTATTAGTTTGGTTTCGCCAGCCTTGGCGACCAGTGAACACAAGACGGCGGGGCTTGAGGCAGACTTCGGCATGGATTCACAGGACGATAAAACCTTGTTCTGGGCTGGCATGGCCGTGTTTGTGATTGGTTTAGCCGTCAATGTATTTCTCATCATAACGGTAGGGAAAAGGAAACAGATTCAGCTCAGACTCAAAGCGATGTTCCTGAACGTCATTGCAGGAAACCTGGGCGTCCTGTGTGTGTTTTTACTGTTGACACCACCACTGCTGTTGTCCACGAATTTAGAGGCGACACAAATGACATATTATGCCATGCAGGGCCTCTTGGGCTTCTTCCGAGCCGGGACGGCAAATGGCGCCGTCCTATTGGCTGCTGACCGCGTGAGCGCGGTGTTCTGGCCAGTCAGCTACCGCGTCTCAAGCAATAGTAAGAGGACAACAGCAGCACTTCTGGTTGTTGGGTGGGCTCTGGCGTCACTTGTTGCAGCTTTCAACTTCTTTATTAAAGGTAACGGCCGTTTCATGGTTCAGGCGGGTTTCGTCTTTCTTTGTGCGATCAGCGTCATGTGCATGTCTGCCGCCATCGCCTGCAGACTGAGGCAACGTCTGGTGGTGATCAGCCCCAACCTCACTCGACACCCGTCCATACATTCGTCTCCAAACAGACAGCTATACCACCGGGCGACTGTCGATGCCGTCGTCATGATGGCGTGGTTCTGGTTCAGCTACATCCCAATGGCGGTCAGCCTCCTGGTCAATCCAGAGTTTGTCGATGAACTGACGCCAGGGCGTGCTCCGAAGGTCGCCGACCTAGTCGTGCTGTTCCTGGTTCTCAACTCCGTCGTGGGGCCTTTTCTGTACGTGTGGCGTCTCCTGGATCTGAAGAAGAATCTGGATCGGTGCTTGGAAAAGATGACGCGCGGGAGAAACGTGGATACGACAGCTACGACGACAACAGCTGTCACAACTGTAGGCGTTGAGACCTTGTCAGCCCCAGAACCTTTAGTTTTACAGGAGATATCAACGAGCTTCTAAGTAGTGGCGTGTACATTGTTTGCAGACTGTTTGTGATGATGGAAGGAGGGTACCAACATTCTTGACGTAATTTGTTTTGGTGTCTGTGTGCTTTCATCTCAATTTTTGTGTGTGAACACTTCTGTTTTACCCTGTCGCAGCTGTACTTGCGTGTACGTGCGTTTAACTGTGTCTCGAATGCTAGCGACATGTCCTGTAGAAGGCTTTTTTTCTCTTTTTATTTCGCAGTAATGCTATGCCCATCCTCCCCCCCCCCCAAACAAAACACAAAATAAACACACACACACACACACACACACACACACACACACACACACACACACACACACACACACACACACACACACAAGCAACAACCAAAGAAGTAACAAGAAAGGCCCGACCTTCTAAGAGAACTTAGTATCGTATGTGACGTTTCTGTGTGTCACCAAGCAATGATCACCGAAGATGGTGGCCCGTATTCTGTTTTCCTCAGTGTTGGATTAAGGCTTTGTCCGTGAATGAAGTCAATCCTACACTTTGTCCTTTTGATCTTTCGTCCGCTCGCCACTGAGGAGCCGAACAACCGACCTGGTAAAGCGCTGGGCGTCAATTGAATCCGGAAATTTGCTGACTTTCTTCATTTGATATCGTCCGTATATATAGCGCAAAGAACGTAACACATTTCGTACCGCGCACGAGTATCCCACGTGTTTGACTCTTTTTCGATTTTGGCCCCGTATACAAAAAAGAAAAAACAAAACAAAACGGCTCTTATTGCACCAAACACGATATAATCAAAGTGTAAAGCCGGCTCTTAACTGGGCACTGCGGAGCGCCACAGTGCTGTCCACAGTTGCGACACAGTTGTGATTTGGGGGGTTTCCGCCGCTGTGGCGTCATCACAGCAACCTGGATTTCAAATAGCCACAACTGTGACTGTGGTTTCCACAACATATTTTGATTGGCTGTACTACGTCACTCGGCGCGCAAACATGGCAGACAGTGCATCTGCAATCGGTTCGTCATTGAGCACAGCTGCGTTCAGTTATGTAGTTAGTAGATACACCGAGCGCAACGACTGTGATGTGCACTTGTGTGTTTCGCGCGTTGTGCCCAGTTAAGAGCAGGCTTAACCCTCCCTCCAAGCCACATTTAAATCCATGCAAGCATGAATTGATTATGAGTTTGTAGTGAGACCACTGGTGCACAACCCCGAACTTACTTGGTAGGAATTGAGTTAAACCCAAAAACCAACCAACCAGCCTCTTTGTCTGCCCCTCTTTTGTTGGTTTTCTCCGTTAGCCATTCGGGTCGGTCACCAGACATGATCAAATGATGGCAGATGACTAGTGAAAAGCGCGCGTGCTGTTATAAATTGTCATACGAAATAACCGCATCATCATTTTCATATGTGATCGTAATAACAATAGTGAGACTTAGTAGGGCTTCGTACGGAGAACTTCGCTGAGCAGCGTAACCCACTTGCATGTAAATTAGGCACGTTACGGGTACCATTAGCTAATCGCAGCGCGTTAGCAGCTCGCGGCCTCTGCCGTGTGAGCCTGATTTACATGTAAATGGGTTACGCTGCTCAACGAAGTCCTCCGTACGAAATCCTACTAAGTCTCACTAATATCTGATGTAAGCCCTTCATGCTTCCTAAAGCTGTTACCGTGGTATTGTCACCTTCCAGGCGCGCTCATAAGCAAGCGTGCCATAACCATGGTAACCGCGAGACATACGAGATTTCACTGAGTAGTGTCAGTGAGGGGGGGGGGGGGGGGGGGGGGGGGGGTCTTTACTGGCTGCCCGTGAGAAATGACATCGGTCAGTTTTGTTAATGGACGGACGCGGACCAATCACGTCCTTCCGAAAGCTCTGTCAGTGTTCGTATGGCTTCCCGATCCCGATGGAATGGCTTACACGGGTCACGGAGATTAGTCAAGATGGATTGTTTCTGAGAAAGTCTGTGAGGGAACGGCCTTTAGTATAATACATTCCCATTTTTTTTTATTTTTTATTTTGGGGGGGGGGGGGGGGAGGGGGGTATTCATTAATAGAAACGTTGTGATATCTGCACAAGACATAATAAAATCCTTTTTTTTTACGTTAACACTAATATAGTAGCCAAGATACTACATCGAACTTGTTGAGCCTCTGACTCCGTATAAATGTATACTCAAATATGCTAATATACTGCTCAACGTTTGCTAAGGGTTAAAGATTGTCTGAAGCAGTTTGCAAAAATTGGGCGTCTTTTTTTCTTTCTTTTTTTTTATTCCGAGAACTTGTTGTGGCTTTATCTTAAAAATGTCATGTGTAACTTGTATAAGAATTTTGCTGGAAAACCTTTAGCAGAACTAGCAGAACGCGACTGTCGATAGTTAAAAAAAAATAAATTGGCGAATTTCGTGAGCTCAATATTCTCTAGATGACACCAAGACAACCTCTGAATAAAACATCATGCATGTTCTAGGAAACACGAAAGGACATGAGATTTGTGTCTGCACAAATCCGTTTGCCACCATGTCACCCGGAATCATGACAAATCGTTATTATTATGTTGTATTCAACGTACTTCCTTGTGTATGTTCACGGGGAGCCGGGGTGGCCGAATGGTAGCTCGGGTCGTGAGTTCGTATCCCGGCTGGGGCCAAATATCTGTGCTGGCTTTTTCGTC
>JACVVK020000306.1:377500-390000 GCA_018292915.2 Batillaria attramentaria | reverse complement strand
GCTCCGTCGCTCGCCCGGGAGTAATCAGGAACGTGAAACTTCTCTGCATTATCTCGTGTGCTCACAGAATCAGGCGGCACGGAATCAAGCAGGTCAAACCAAGTGAGAGGCAGTAGGAAGACAAGGATGAATTGATACATGGCGTAGATTTCCATGACGCAGATCAAGATCCGAGTAAGCTTTCAATCCGCGGCACGGTATGTACAATGATCTGCGTCGTGTGCAGGATCTGAGTTGAATTACGGCGAATATATTTCTGATTCCGAGTACGTAGTACTTATGACAGGCCGGTTAGCACCAGCCACGCAATGCGCATCTGCCCTTGAAGCAGGAACTAAGCAAAACACTCCGGTGTAACTTACCAATTTAACTCCCTAACGAAAAACGGACTGCAGGTATTTTTCGTGCAACTTTTTTTGTATGCAGGAATGAGCCGAGGCATCTTGTGCGTATGCAAAAGTGACCCGGGACAGTTTTGTGCGTACGCGTAAGTGTAAAGGAACACTATGTGGTCAAGAAGAACGAAAGTGGTACGTTTTTTTTTTTTTTTTTTTTTGCACGCCGATTTGATTTCCACACTTGAGCAAAATAAAACTCTTTTCAAAGTAGAATTTACTGTTTAGGCGAAAACTGCCCTGGAAAAGCGTCCTGGAGTCATTCCAAGTACGCCAGATCGAAGTGCCCCAGAGTCATTACTGCGAATGTGAAAAGAAACCAGTCTTGCTGGGGACTTAAGTTGGTGAGATACACCGGCACACACTTAATTCTATGGGCCGTACCTAAGTGCACATGCTTACGCCAGTGTTTGACGCAGTCCCGTATGCAATGGTATACATGTAAGCGGATATATCTTGAATCACTAGAAATGATTTAAAGTGGCTCTTTCATTTCATCGTACAAAAAAAAAATGTATTTGCGAAATATGCGTTTCGTGCAAAACAACAACAACAACAAACAACAACAACAACAAAACTATCTGACAATATATCATCTCATATAATATGCATCTGCTGGTGCGGGTTTTGTTGTTGTCCTTTTTTTTTTAAAACTAAATTTGACTTCCACACTTGGGCGAAATAAGACACGATTTCAAAGTAGAATTTACTGTTAAAGCAAAAACTTCCCTGGAGTTGTTTCTGCACATGCCAAAAGCGCCCTTGAGTCATTCCGATCACGCCAGAAGTGCCCCAGAGTTATTACTGCGTACGTGAAAAGTAATAGAATCTGAAGTAAAATATAATGAAATAAATGCAGATCATGAGTAAGCATTTGTAGATTTCAGTTCAGCAACTGAGACGTATTAACACGGGCAAAACAATACAGTGAAATAAACGCAGCTCATGATTGGTGGGTTTCAGTTTAGCAACTGAGGCGTATTAACACGAACACGTAATACAATGCAATAAATGCAAGAGTAGGGTGAGCCTAACAGGAAGCCACAGTAAGTTGAATTTCCTGAAGATGACACTGGCGGTTTCCTGTGAATTCAAACCAGGTATGCGCCTTTTGAAAAACCGGATGAAGCCATCGTAGCTAAAGTTAGAGACAGCCGGTGTATAACTAAAGTTATTATCGGCTGTTCTAGGCTGTCCTTGCCCTAAAATGCTGGCATTGTGACAGTGGCCGTCCATCTGTATTTCAGCGTTTTCAATGGGGTTAATGCTGCCTTGTTTATGTTTTATGCTCACCGATCTTTCTGGGTTGTTTGAAAATCATGAATAAACATTATATTTTTTATGGGTGTCAGTTTAGCAACTGAGACGCATAAACTCGAACAAACAATACAATGCAATAAATGCAAATCATAAACAAATATTTGTGGGTTTCAATTTTAGCAGCTGAGACATATTGGCACAGTCAAGCAATACAATGCAATAAATGCAAATCAATTAAGCATTTGTGAATTTAATAATAATACTAATAATAGGGCGCCTATCCCCGGGAAACGAGCTCTAGGCGCCTTACAATCTAAAACCGAAGTAAAAAAACAACAACCAAAAACCCACCAAAAACAACAACAACAACAACAACAAAACAAACAAACCGTTCACTCAATGTACACTATGTAAGAACAACTAAAAAAGTAAAAGAGCACACACACACACACACACACACACACACACACACACACGCACACACACACACACACACACACACACACACACACACACACACACACACACACACACACACGCACACACACACACGCGCACACACACACACACGCGCGCACACGCACGCACGCACGCACGCACGCACGCACGCACGCACGCACGCACGCACGCACGCACGCACGCACACACACACACACACACACACACACACACACACACACACACAGTGATAAAACCGAAAACAAAAGCAACTGAGACGCATTTACACAGACAAGAATAGAGTGTTTTAAAGGCGCTGTTGCTACCATTACGACGTTTTTCATGGGTAGACTTCTTTTCTGAAGCAGTTGCATTGTTGACTTAGAGATTAGCAGAGCTCCAAATGCAACACAATAACGTTTGATGGCCGTGCGGAGAAGGAAACTTCACCGCCCGCATCTACAAGGCCGAGTCCGGGAACCACACGGTCACCGGCTACTGCGGTTTGGCTTCAGTCAGCTGAACGCAAGCCTGTCTGTGCAAGTGTGCATGTATTAGTGCGTGTGTCTTAGTGGTGTAATGCTAGACATCACTAAAACAGCCCAGAGAACGACCTGTGAGTCTAAAACTCTTAGAATTTGGGCCTTTAATGCTAGCTTTAACCGGTTCGTTTGCTGCCATTGTTCTTTTTGGTGTTGGTGCCGTTTTAACCGAGAGCTTAAAACCAAACACCCGTATCCAGTATAGGAACTAAACTATAAAAAAAAAAATCCACCTCAGCCGCGAGTTAGTTTGGGCACTGTCTCTAACCTGTGCTGTACAGTAAACAAGATAGTCACCAGCCCAATATGTTGTTTCTATTCAATGACATGCTGTCGTCACGGTCCTTCTTGTGTAATACCATGTATCGGGGAGGAATACACACACATGCTGTCTCCGAAAATGGGTTCACTTGCGCTGTCAAATGAGGTAAGTTTACGTCAAAAGTATAAGAGCGATTACCTCCAAGATTCACTTTGTTTAGAGTTTGCCGTATTCATGCTATCTACACCCCCAAAATGGAGTGATTCAAATAAATCAATCGCCTGTAAACGCAAGAAAACCAACCAAAAGGGCGATAACACCCCAATCACCTAAGCAATCATAAAGCGCTCGGATCCTCTATTTACAGATCTTGATTCATTAAGAGACCGCAAATTTGAAGCCTGGACACAATAACTTCACACACACACACACACACACACACACACACACACACACACACACACACACACACACACACACACACACACACACACACACACACACACATCCGCGCGCACACACACTGACTGGCACACACACACACACACACACACACACACACACACACACACACACACACACACACACACACACACACACACACACACACACCGTGACACACACCGTGACACACACACACACACACACACACTGACACGCGCGCGCGCTTCAGGGTCACTTTTTCATTAACCATAACCAAACAATATTTCCACTGTGACCCGCGGGACTCAAATCGCGGCTTACACCGGATATTCCGGAGCTATCCGGACAGTCCCGAACTTGACGTCAGCAGTCGTCGACTGGTTGACACAACACGGATATAGCCTGGCTTGGTACACGCTGTAAACATATGCGTGTTGGCTTGGACGTGTACCGACGAAGCTGACTACACATTAGCGTACACCGTGCGCTCAGTGACGTCCAACATTTACCGGTATACAACAGCATAGGAAACTGAACATCCCGAGGCATAAGTTCAGTCAGCCCTCAACTTTGAATGCATACAGGTACTTGAGTGGTGGCCACTGAGTCAGTCAGTGAGTCTCACCGGTCGCCGATAAGTTCGAGGCAGAAAATGGGCCAAGCACTGTGTCCATTATTCAAGAACAGCGAGGTGAAAGTGCTGTACATTGGTAAGCTACTGTGATTTACTTAGTTGTTTAACTGCACACTTAGATATGGTAGTTTATTCAGTGGCTGCAGTTACACCGTATAGTGTTACTCTCAGTCAGACTCGCTCTCGGTCAGTCTGTCTCTCAGTGTCCGTCGATCTCATTGTCAGTTCCGGCTACTACTGAGTTTGTCCACTACTACTGTCAGTCTGTCACGGTCCAACTGTCTGTCTTTGCCGGACTTTGTCTCTGCCACCGTCTGTCTCTGCCGTCTGTCTGTCTCTGTCAGCCTGGAGTGTCTGAGTCTCTCAGTCAGTCTCTGCTTGTCTCTCTGTCTCTCTGTCCGAGTGCCTGTTTGTCTGTCGTGTCTGTCTGCCTGTCTCTCTGTCCGAGTGTCTGTCTGTCTCTTTCTCTCTCTCAGTGATCTGCATTGGCTTTACTGTATTAACCCCAGTCAGGCAGGGAAACTCCCTGAGTAAATAATAAGGCATTGAACTGACAGCGGACAGACACAGCAGTAAGACGGATTAAGGCAGGAATGGCAGTAACCATTCATTTTCCTCGCCGCCCGCCCCTCTAGCTTTTAAGTGGGTTACGAGCTCTGCTCAGTGTTATGAATTACTCTGGGATAACCATTATGCTTGACTTCTAAATATTTTCAGGTCTTGATGCTGCTGGGAAGACGACATTGCTGTATAAACTGAAGCTGGACGAGGTCGTGACGACAATTCCAACCATAGGTAAGCGAGCGAAATTTATTGTAATTTTGACGGTGTAGAGATATACACATAATTACGCCTCTGGGCAGTCCAGGAAATATTTGAAAGTACCTACTGAAGGAAATAATAGTTTAGATTGGACTTCATAGCGTAAGGGAAGTAACCCTTTAATAGTGCTCACGCTGGTAAGATTTGTCTCCCTTCAATCGATGAGTCTCCGCTGTTCGTTGTCTTCGTGGTTGCAGTGCTGTTTGTACTTAGTAAGTTTTGCTGCTTGTGTTGAGATATGGCCAAAGAAAGGTTTAAAATGATACCGTAGATATGAGGCACCATTTCAAGAAATCGGACAAGCAGAGTTCAGCGTCTGATCAGGCCATGTTAAGGCCATGATAGTGATTGAGGTACAGGTATAGATTTCAGTTCAACCTTATTGCAGCATGATCTGCGGTTTCAGTCTTGCCAGAAACATCGCTCAGTTCTTCTGTGATGAATTATTAGACGCGTGGCCGCTTTAGTGGATGACTAAAGAACTGTGGGTCATTTGGAGGGGAGTTCGATTACTGTAGCCCAAATACCAAATCTATTATTATTATTATAACAACAGGGTTCAACGTTGAGGAGATTGAACACAATGGCGTCACGATCTCAACGTGGGACGTTGGTTCACGGGACAAAATGGTAACGCACACACACACACACACACACACACACACACACACACACTGACACACACACACACACACACACACACACACACACACACACACACACACACACCGTTACCACTCAAATAGATCAATTTAAAAAGAAAAACCAAGGGGGGGGGGGCGAGAGAGAGAGAGAGAGAGAGAGAGAGAGAGATTTTATGAGCCAATACTCCGTGTGTGATCTCATGTGTTTAGTCGCTTACTTGTCGGTGTAGCCGAAAGACAAATTTCCTTTTCAGTATGGCCAATAAAGATTCTGCATAGGCTGTATCTGCATAAGCTTTTGTTTTCTGTGTCAGCGACCTCTCTGGCGGCACTACTATGACATGGTGGATGCCATTGTGTTCCTGATAGACAGCAAAGACCGCGAGAGACTGGACGAGGCTGTGGACGAACTCATGCTCGTGGTACCAGATGCCGAGGAGCGCACTCAGCCGATTCTCGTTCTTGCCAACAAACAGGATATAGATGGGGTTATGTCCCCTGACGAGATCAGGGAGGCCATCAACGCAAAACAAAAGCATATTCACACACGTGAGTAGACGTTAGAGAAATATGTATTTTAGGGGGGGGGGGGGAGAGAGAGAGAGAGAGAGAGAGAGAGAGAGAGAGAGCTACTTTAATTGTGAACGGGACACAACTGGTCGAGTTTATCTTCTTTTTGGCTTTCTTTCAGTTGTTTCTGATTATCAAATACTTGTAAGGCTTTGAAAACAAGCTGAAATATTGAAGCTTGTGTCTGAGCTAGTGGACCCGGTTTTGTATACAGTACAAGGGACACGAATTATCAGTTTCAAGTCACGATGGACTGTAGTGAATGAATGCGTATTTCGGTCTCCATGTTCCCAGCAGAGTTGACACTTTCATGATACCTTCCGATTCATCAAGGTTTAGCATTGTGTCCTCGTAAATTAGACTGGCGTCTTCAAATGCACGAGGCCTCAAAATGTTTCTATATTCCCTGTTAGCCTCAGGCATCATTGTCACCCTTAAAAATGCTTCAGTCTGGACAAAAACTGCCATGCACAGACTATTTAGGGGCATACACCTGACAGGAGTTTAAAAAAAAGTTTCTAATGGCCTCTTTCCGCTCAGGCCTCACTGGAGTAGTGCAAGTCTACTTTCTGTTCAGGCCAGCCTTTTCACTCAAATCCACTCGGGTCACCTCTGCCTGCCTTCTGCGCAAGAAGTTCCAGCTTAACTGGCAGCTTGCCTCCTGTTGCAACCCCTCTGGCGTGCACCTTGCCCTACAAATACAAAAATCGCAAAGATAGCACACTCGCCAAACACGGTCCTTCAATAAACAGTGCACTCGTCCCCACGCTGTATCTGTGGTATTACGCCGGTAACATCTTCTGTTTTCCATCTTCTCACACTCTCTTTATATCGCCTGTAACGTTATCAGTTTTCCATCTTCTCACACTCTATTTATATCGCCTGTAACGTTATCTGTTTTCCATCTTCGCACACTCTATTTATATCGCCTGTAACGTTATCTGTTTTCCATCTTCTCACACTCTATTTATATCGCCTGTAACGTTATCTGTTTTCCATCTTCTCACACTCTATTTATATCGCCTGTAACGTTATCTGTTTTCCATCTTCTCACACTCTATTTATATCGCCTGTAACGTTATCTGTTTTCCATCTTCGCGCACTCTATTTATTACGCGTGTAACGTTTTCTGTTTTCCATCTTCCCACTCTATTTATTACGCCTGTAACATTTTCTGATTTTCATCTTCCCACACTCTATTTATCACTCGTGTAACATTTTCTGTTTTCCATCTTCCCAACAGCGTTGGAAGTCTTCCCAACTTCAGCCCTAACTGGTGATGGTGTAGACCCTGCCTTGGACTGGCTGCTGTCTCAGCTGACGACAAAACTCGCCCGCAAAACCATTTTCTCTCCCTTCACCGAGGCACTTTACGACACTGTGCAGTATCCGGCTTCCGCGCTGAAGAGCTCTTTGCGAACAGTTACTGGATTTTTCACGACAACAACAGATAATTCTGAAGACAACTCAGGCTGATTTAAAACCTCCATGTTCCTTATGCCGTGTTCGAAGTTGTAAGGTTATATATGCCAAATAGAAGAATGTTCCATTTGGCCATCGCGACCGTTTTCATGACTTTGCGGCGTCCACTATTAGAGAAATACGACTTTCTTTGAACCTACGGTCCATTGTTGAACAGACTGTAACTCGAAAAATCTTCTGAAAATAGCCACCAATCAGTGAGCGTCGTCTAGCTGGTCCTCAGCCCGCAAACAAATAACGTCGTCTGCTCACTTTTAGGTACGGACAACTTGTACGCCGGCCACAGTGACCACGATGGGTTCAGATACAGTATTGTGACCCAAGTGACTGATTCTGATGCATAGATGGGGAGCCGGGGTGGTCGAATGGTAGAGCGTTGGACTTCTAATGCTCGGGTCGTGAGTTCGATCCCGGCTGGGGCCAAATATTTGTGCTGGCTTTTTCATCGTTGCCCCGTCTTTGATATCACCCTATGTGGTGGAAAAGGACGTTAACCCCCCACCCACCCGCCCACGCCTGATGCATAGATTCAGCACATTCGTTGAAAATATTCCAACACGGCTGTGTGCCCGTCATACGTATTGCGAGTTTAAAGTGGTAGGCCTGTGTTTTGCAATGACGCTTGAGACGATGTGGATGATGCGGTTAGTTAGTTAGTTAGTTAGTTAGTTAGTTAGGGCTTAACGCCGCGCAAGCAACAAAGGCTAGTTCGCGGCTCTGGATCGGTGAAAGTGAAACTGACGAATCGTCATCAAGATCTTTATCATGATTATCATCTGGGTGGGTGGGTGTTTGGGGGTTTTAACGTCCTTTTCCACCACATACGGGTGATATCAAGGACGGGGCAACGACGAGAAAGCCAGCACAAATATTTGGCCCCAGCCGGGATACGAACTCACGACCCGAGCATTAGAAATCCAACGCTCTACCATTCGACCACCCCGGCTCCCCGATTATCATCTGGAAAACAAGTCAGGCTGATTTAGTGATAAAGCGGCAATGACGAACGAGATGACGATGATGATATGGCTGAAAGTCAAGTTGAAAAATCATCATCAGCAGCATCATCAACATGACGAATACGACGGTAGTTGTAACTGTTGTCAGTGCTGCAGATGATAGTGATGACGATGAAGGTGATGATGCGTAGTGCAGCAGAAATGGTAGTGAGGGAGGAAGACGAATGTGTGTGTGTGTGTGTGTGTGTGTGTGTGTGTGTGTGTGTGTGTGTGTGTGTGTGTGTGTGTGTGTGTGTGTGTGTGTGTGTGTGTGTGTGTGTGTGTGTGTGTGTGTGTGTGTGTGAGTGTGTGTGTGTGTGTGTGTGTGTGTGTGTGTGTGTGTGTGTGTGTGTGTGTGTGACAGACAGAGAGAGAGAGGTGTGTGTGGGGGGTGGGTTGGTGTTTGGGCATTTAACGTCCTTTTCCACCACTTAAAGGTGATATCAAAGAATTGGCAACGAGAAAAAGGCCAGTACAAATATAATCACACACACTCACACTCAGAGAGAGAGAGAAACACACACACACAGCCGGGGGGGGGGGGGGGGGGGGAGAGAAGAGAGAGAGAGAGAGAGAGAGATTTCAGACGATTAGAATACTCTGTCACTTCAAGAAATGCTGTGATACAGTTTTCGATACACAATATATTATATACACTGTATATGACGTTGGTCGTTTTTGTCACCAAAATACTCATTTTAGTGACGCTGCTATTCAGCGTAGTTGTTTTAAGCGGTGATTTGAAACAGAACGATTGTCTTTCTCCTCAGTCTCTCGGCGGGTCAGTTAATGTGCACATTGTAAAAAAATAATATTATTATTATTGTTTTACTACTTTATTATCCCTTTTTTTTAAAAATTTGGGCTGCTTCCTCCGGGGGAAGCGCGTCGCCGCGGTGTAGCGCCACCTGTTACCTTTCCTATTTATATATGAATCTGTGAAACGTTTGTTGAAATTACCATCAGGTTATGTATGACATGTCGTATTAATAAAAGTTACGTTGGAAGGTATTTGTTTGGGATTCTTATTACACATACACACACACACACGCACGCACGCACAGAGAACGAACGAGAGAGAGAGAGAGAGAGAGAGAGAGAGAGAGACACACACACACACGCACGCACGCACGCACGCATACTGACAGAGAGAGAGAGAGACACACACACACACACACACACACACACACGCACGCACGCACCGTGTCAGGCATGGTCGCGAAGGACCCATTCCCAACAGAGCTGGGGCAGGCAGAGGCAAATGGAAACATTTATAACACCTCACCAAAAGAGGCAAGCAATCTTCCGTCCTTTAAGCAGCACAATCTTAGCAAGACAGTTAATCAGACTACTGCCCTAAAAACGAAACCGTGACTGACTAATCAGACCTCTGCGCCAGAAACGAAACAAGGAGTTAAAGGTCTGCAATCACCACAAAAAGCCGCAAACATTGTGTGTGAGTGTGTGTGTGTGTGTGTGTGTGTGTGTGTGTGTGTGTGTGGAACAAGAATCTCCAACAAATACATTCAAACGTAACTGTGCATAATGCAGGCAACTCTGTCGCAGTTGCAGAGTCTTCACCTCTTCGTAGACCCTTACGAACCACAGCGTGAGTGAGCGAGACACATATTGGGGAGTCGGTGGCAGAACGGTTTGAGCGTTGGAGTCGAGATCGAAAGGCCCCGGGTTCGAATCCTGACAGGGCCAAAAATTTGTAAGGCCTTTCTCACGTTTTCCCGCTTCCTCTGACTGCGAACTGGATCTGTTTGTGTAACTTGTCCATTACAGTCAACGATACATAAAATGTGGCCGACCTGGCTGTCTGACTGGATTGAAAAAGTGTTCAGCTGGACTGTTCCCCTCCTCCATAACCTGACCCTAAGGGCCGTTTCCAATCACCTCGTTGTGGCGTGGGACGATATTCCCCAGCTAACCAACGAACCAAGCGAGACACATCGCTACAGTGTCTAGCGGGTGCTGTGTGCTGCACGAGAAGACTAGCCACTGCGATCTTTCTCGCTCAGTGTCACAACGCAAAATGAGCTGTGAAGTCAGACTGCCCTTGGCTTTTATGGGGGTTTCAGGGATGCTGAAAACTCTGTAACTGTGACACAGCTGACTGTGCATTTTGCACAGTCGGATACTTTAAGAAAAAGAAGTTTGTGGCTTTTTGCTGAGAATGCAGACCTTTAATCAGTGTTCCGCGCTGAGTACCAAAGCAATAAAAACATGTTGACCTGAACCTAAAGGCAGGGATAGTCCCTCCCTCTTTCCCCCTTCCCCTCGTCAGTCACTGACTTAACGAATTTGTTCCTCCTTTATAATTTCGCCCAACCGGGACAGAAGCCATGTAATGGTCAAAAGGGAGTTCATTCAGCTATTACCTTTCCCTTGTTCAGCTATCGGAGAAGATTAGCTACTGATTGTACACGGGGGTTAAACAAAATTGGGCGGGCGTTTTTTCCGGTGTCTTGCTTTTGAGAAGTTTCGACGATGAGTGCTCTCAGCTAACCGCGGCGATAACTCTTAGAAGTGCATGCAAAAATCGCGATTTTTTTTTTTCTACCCCAACTCTTTGCCAGCTCCAGTGGTGTTCCTCCCAGGTCATGGGTGGAACCCACGGAGGACTCGGAAGCTGGGACAATTTTTATTATGCATGATGATGGAGATGAGGATGATGGTAAGATGAGGCTATGGAGGTCCATGTGGTTTGGGACTGCGGGATAGGGCCGCATTCCACGCTTCCTGTCATAAATATCCCGGCATTAACCTGGCCCGGGAACTACGGCACCTGCGGTGCCGGCCGTGTAATAATCCACATTCAATAGCCCCATAGCCGATTCTCGATATAGCCCGCGAACATGCGTGAACGTGCGAGATTTTGGACCGAGACTAGGCTTGATAGACTCGGCATGTGGGCTACTCGAGTCACACATGATGTCGCACTACCACTGCGTTCCGATCGGCTGCCAAAATGGCTCGAGAAAATCAGATAAGCTGGAGAAATTCCCAGAGATGGTCTTACCTAATGGTGAGATCGTTCAGTTTGTGCCCTTTCCTTCACAAGTTTCAGAGCCGAGACTCAGAAATTTGTGGATAAAAGCGATTCGAAGGCAGAACTTCTCCGCGTGGCAAGACTCGGTTGAAGCGACTGCCGATCTGCTTCAAGGGCTAGAGTGATAAGCTGCGCTTTTTTTGTAGCCACTAAAACGCACGCCCCTGTCTTTCAGATATATTTTCAGTTCAGGAACTTTCATTGATTTAATTCAGTTTATCGCGAACATCTTCGCCGGTCGAAACGCTCACGTTGCTCGCCATCGCATGCATAGCCCACATCATGGGGGACCGTTCGCGTCTTCGGCGCTGGAGAGCACCCGACTCTTCGTAACCGGCAACCGCCCTATTGAAATCTACAAGTCACTGTTCTGCAATCTGCAGCGGTCACTGGCCTAGATGGGAAGGCCCACGCCTTGCGTAATAGTGGCTTGAGGTAATTATAAGTGCATTAATATAGGCGCTTTATCCCAAATATTTGGCTCAAAGCGCTGCGAGCTAAACCCAACACGCACGCTCTCGCGAATCAGACGCATTCTTTCACACACTGGACATGAACACGTAACAATCACGTGGTGCGAAGGGCCAGCTCAGCAATTTAAGTTTCGGAATTTTAGAATTGCATTTCTTGTTGAATTTTCTGGGCTGAACATTTCCAAAGTAGTGGCTCCTACTGGTGTGCGGTGGCATGTTCTTTTAAACCAGTCTTATCATATAGTGTGGGCGGGGAGACGGGGTGGTCGAATGGTAGAGAGTTGGACTTCTAATGCTCGGGTCGTGCGTTCGTATCCCGGCTGCAGCCAAATATTTGTGCTGGCTTTTTCATCGTTGTCCCGTCTTTGATATCACGTGTATGTGGTGGAAAAAGACGTTAAACCCCCAAACACCCACCCACCCACCCACTCCCCTCATATAGTGTGGGCAGGGGGTGGTCGGGCTTGGACTTGGGCTCTTAAGAGTTAATTTGAAATATGAA